>NLAL01000234.1:0-25848 GCA_002374735.1 Metschnikowia sp. 13-106.1
TGAAGTTAGGACATGTCGCAGTCAAGTATGTCCCCACCCAGGAAAATGTTGCGGATACTTTCACGAAGGCGCTCCAGAAGAACTTATTCTGGACACACCTCCCATTCCTACGTTTCGATGAGAAGTACAGAGTGAGAGCATTAGAAAAGCAGATGAGTTATCTCGTACGTTCACTCACGCGAAAGATCTCGTTTGGGAAGCCTGGCGCTACGCTCCAGGCTTCAGGGGAGTGTTGATATGTGAGGGTTCCTAGACTTGCACGACTGGTGGACTGCATATCCACCATACTGCATGTGGACGGAGGCCATCGCGTGATGACAAATCGGCGGACTATATAATGAGGGACCCGCGCCCCGATCCAAGACTCAGGAGTTCCCACGGGACAATTGTGAATAAGACTGATTAGATCTAGACTGTACTCAATAAATCCAGGTCTGAAAACTAACAAATAGGAAGAACCTGAGCTTCCTACAACTTTGGGGTTGTAAGCTTTAAGAAGCTTTGGCATGCACGTTAGCACTACAATGAGTGTTCCTGAAATTCGTACAAATAACTGCTGCATGGTTTGTGAGTATCTTGAATGGTCATTGTAAGATCGGACAAAGTGCTAGAGTCCGCTCAAAATGCCTCCATAGGTAGCCACTAGCTATTGCAGCTCTAATAGTGTTAACATATAGTAGTATATGTTACGTTCTTTATAACGTGTGGTTACCTAAACTTGTATTCGTTGATGGTTCCTCAAAGAGAAGATCCGGAGTGGCTTATATAGCTTTGAGGGAAACGTGACACTGGAAAACTCTCCACTAGAACAATGGATTGTTTCAGAATATTCGAAAAGGCCATGGATGCACAAAGTGCGATGATGTTCGAATCCCCGTGATACGTCGTTTGCAGTGGCCATTGTTGGGATCGGACATATGCTTCATAATCTCTGTAGCTAGTGTCCTACCTATAGAGTATAGTAGTATATAGAGTATAGTAGTATATAGAGTATAGTAGTATATAGAGTATAGTAGTACATAGAGTATAGTAGTATATAGAGTGTAGTATTATATAGAGTATAGTAGTATATAGAGTATAGTAGTATATAGAATACTGTAGTATATAGAATACTGTAGTATATAGAATACTGTAGTATATAGAATACTGTAGTATATAGTGTAGTAAATAAATTGCATTCTTTAGTGCTGTAGTGGTAGTCTATTACATAGGTGAAGGATTGAAGGGCCATTGTCAGGTCTGAAGGTTAGGTTCATAAGACCTCTATGGGTTGAGCCCTGTGTAGAGTGCATATACCAGTCATATATGGTGTATTGCAGTAGTGTGGTGCAGTGAGGAGTATTAGTACCACGAGGAGTACTAAAGCGTTTAAGTAGAAGTATTCTGAGTAGTAGCATACTATTTAGGACTAGTATGTTATGTGGTGGTATCACGTGACACTCCCGTAAGGTGAACCTTTTAGAGACCAGAATTAATTAATCACTGATGTACGTCAAGTGATTTCTCATGTTTCTTATTGGCTTTTTCATATACCATTAAGGTTTTATATGAATCTAGAGTGTGTAGTAAGAGGGAACTATACAACTAGGAAAACTGTACACCACATCTTGGGAATTTCACTGAAATAAAAGACAACGAACTAAAAAAACTCACATGGGAGTATAGAAGGTGTCTCTATGACTTCTGAAGCTTCTGACTGATTTCTAATAAACATATGCATTGATAGCAGAACAAAGTCCTACTGGGTGATCTTCTCGTCGGTGATCTTCTAGTCGGTGAATGTCCGGCTTGGGTAGTCGTCCGTGTACATACCGTGCTGTGGCTCCTTCAAGATCTTCCACTTGAACTTGTTCATAGAAGGAGCAACGATAGGCTCACTTTGCAGCCCCAACACTAAAAATAGTGAAAGGGCGCATATCCTTTCAATAGTATCCCATCAAACCAGCCTTAACCATTAGGATATTGAAACTATAGCAAATTTTAGGGTACTTCTTGAATAATTGAAGGAGATATGCATCAGATTTATCAAGAAGATTAAAATTACCGCATCTATTGATTTCTTGGTATCACGGGGAACATGCGTGTGAGAACCTTGAGGAGTTATGATTTGTGCCACGTACATTACGGTCATGCCGAAGAGGGTTTCACTTCTGAAGTTGTCCTTGTTGAGAGTTTGTATAAAGACTTGCATAGACTGGAACGTTTACCTTGTTTCTTCTTTGCTTGTGCAACGTACATTAACTAGAATGTCTGTCTTGTGGTCTGTTTCGATACTTTAGAGATGAGCAAGATCCCTTCTTATATACCACGTCACCATAAATTCCGTTCTCCTGTACCGGACTGGTTAATCCCTTGTCTCAAGTCAAACCCTATGACTCCTGAAACCAAGACCCGGTTTGTATTAGCCATCTGCACATGTACATTCCTCGAAACCTTATGAAACTTGTCGCTTCATCCAAACCCGCGGTACTGCAGCTAACGCGTGACCTGCATCCACAAGTTCAACACATCTCTCATGTTCAACAGTCCTGGGATACTGGATAAACTAACAATGTTGAGAAATGACAATCAAGAGAGCGCGCTCTGATACCCACGGCTTGCGGCGTAGCAAGCAATCAGTTTTCTGAAGCAATTGTTGCTACAATTGATTGAGTGATGAAGGAAGAATCTCCAGATATAGTATTGAATCGAACATTAACTGCCCGAGGTATACCAAGATGCCTCCAAAAACCAGACCCACCAAAAGATCTCATATTGATAATACTTCAATGAGTACTGACAACTCTTCTCCTCCTTCTGAAGTAAACACTTCTACTGAAGTAAACACTTCTCCTGAAGTAAACACTTCTCCTGAAGTAAACACTTCTCCTGAAGTAAACACTTCTCCTGAAGTAAACACTTCTCCTGAAGTGTTTACATATCTTGATGAGACTATGAGGTCAATGTCTTATAGTATGAGTCATCCACTGGATGCCCTGGTTAATCATAGGTGGTCCTCCTGGTGCTGCAACTACAGTTGCGGATCTGGCGTTATCTAATCTACATACAATGTGCCTGCACATAGCACCACCATAGTTAAATCAGAAAAGTTGTTTAATTCTAGATCTTATGAATTCAATACATTCATAACTTTACTAAGTAAATATTGTGGTATACTAATAAAAACTGAAAAGATTGCTGAAACAAAGATTTAAAGTTTGAATATGAGAGTACTAGAGTACTAGGATGTAGAGTAGTGGTATTTGAAAACTACAGTTTTTTATAGAAAGGCTGGTGGAATAGTTAAGAGTACAAGAATTCCATACTATACAAATTATTTATCACATTACCTGGCATGTTTACTTGGTGTTCTGGCTATGGCTGGAACAGAGTACGTGCGGTGTCTATCATAAAGCTCTTGGCCTTAACACGGCACACCACAAAGTTGGGCACTCCCCAACCAAAGATCATACCCACTCCACCATTGCGCGAAATAGGAATCACGAAGGTGTTATCCACGGGCTGGTAGGGACCTGCATCCAGCGGCGGTTTAGAGAAGAAGCTCTTAATACAAAACCCCTTTGGTTTGGAGCCTCCGTTCAACCATTTCTGGAAGGTCTGGGTGAGCTTTGCCTTTTGGCCCATCTTGATATCCACAATGGTCAGGCCTCCTCCGGAAACAATATCGCCAAAAGCAGCAATGTTGGAGTGGTCCTTCACCAAAAGCGCCTTGTTTGTCACCACATAGCCCTTTTTGTCCTTTAAGGACTCGGGAAGATATTCCGAAAATGGCTTAGTGACATAACACTCGAGGATGAGGTCGTATGTAGTCTCGGTGCCCACATTGGGGCCTTTCTCCACCACCAACGTGTCTTTTCCATCTTCTGAAGAAACCCTCTTCACATATACACCCAGAATAACATTCACTCCAAGTTTCTTCAATTTCTCACTGGCTCCTGACCCTAAGGATGGAGGTAACCCGGCCAAAACAGCCTGTCCTGTATACAAGTCCACCTCCACGTCAGGGTATTCATTAGCAATCTCGCCTGCAGTCTCCACGCCTGTAGGGCCGGCTCCAATGATAGCCACCTTCTTTGCAGTTTTCAATGCCGAGCTTGCATGTTTGATTTCCTTCTGGGCTTCCGTATAATCAAGGTTGGTTTTGAACCCTGCCCATGCGGTCTGTGTGCCGGAGGCCACGATAAGAAAGTCGTAGTCAATTTCTCCCGACTCCCCCGAGGCACTGGAATAGTGCACTAAATTAGCCTCGGGCACCACTTTGGTGGCCGAACCCAAAATAAACTTCCCCTTGCCGTTGGAGTTTTCCTGCACAATATCCTCCACCGCAAATACCGTCTTCTCCTCCAACTCCGGCTGCACCATCAACCGAGGAGCAGCCACATTGAAGTACGCGTGAGAAGAGGGAGAAATCACCGTGATGGAGGCCGAGGGGTCGTTTTTCGCCACCACAGAAACAGCTATAAGTCCAGCATAACTGCCTCCTATAATAACCACCTTTGACATCTAATATCTAAGAACTAATTGAATTGACTGAACTAACAATTAACAGCCAACAGGATTAACACAACCGGAACGTTCAAAACTAACAGGGGCTTAATAAGTACAAGGGTTGCTGAATTACTGGGAGGTGGATGCGCGAAAGGGCGGCTCCTTATATAGTGGGCTTATTCAGTAGGGGCGAAAACTGAGGGCGAGACGGAGGAATGCGGAAAAACCTTCAGCCATGTGCGGCTTACAGTTTGCGGCTTGCGGTTCCTCCCCTACGCGTTCCGTCCCGTCATTTTACCTGTCATACAGCCATACACATACAGTCAGTCATAGTCATACAGTCATAGACTTACAGTCATAGTCATACAGTCAGTCATAGTCATACAGTCAGTCATAGTCATACAGTCAGTCATAGTCATACAGTCAGTCATACAGTCAGTCATAGACTTACAGTCATACAATCACAGTCTTACAATCCTACTCATACAATCCTACTCATACAATCCTACTCATACAATCCTACTCATACAATCCTACTCATACAATCATAGTCTTACAATCATAGTCTTACAATCCGACTCATACAAATTTACTCATACAATCTGACTCATACAATCCGACTCATACAATCCGACTCATACAGTCAGTCTATAGTCTTTCAGTTAATCCCATTAAGTTCATATAATTTGATGAGCAGGATTATTATTGGCCTAGAGTTAAGAGTGTGAGACACATTAAATAATTAATGATGGATTCACAGGTTAATGATTTATGGCTTTGTTTGGTCGTAGGGTAGGTCTGGTTTAGTTGCGGTGCAGGTCTTGTATGGTAGTGCAATTCGCGGTCTCTGGAGCCGTGTGTGTATTACTAATCATAGACGCACACTGTAGCCCCAGTACCGATTGGGATGTGATAGAAAACATAAGTTGATTTTTTGATTAGTTGATTTTTTGATTAGTTGATTTTTTGATTAGTTGATTTTTTGATTAGTTGATTTTTTGATTAGTTGATTTTTTGATTAGTCAATTTTTTGATTAGTTGATTTTTTGATTAGTCAATTTTTTGATTAGTCAATCTTTTGATTAGTCAATTTTTTGATTAGTCAATTTTTTGATTAGTCAATTTTTTGATTAGTCAATTTTTTGATTAGTTGATTTTACCAAATTGTGTCCATTTCTGTGCATTTCTGTCCACTGTTGAGTGATTTCCATTGAGGATTTCCATTGAGGATTTCCATTGAGGATTTCCATTGAGTGATTTCCATTGAGTGATTTCCTATTTCACTTCGGCATTCCATTCTGCACTAAATTGATAATCCTCAGAGATAAAAAAGCGACTATGCTGCAGGAATGTATACTATGTATCGGTTTGGACAAACTTATTACACAGGTACCGTTCTGCTGAATACTGCCCCTGACACATCTGACACAACTGACAACTACTACGGAAAACTGGCTTCACTGGCTGCTTTTGGTTGACTGACTACTGAATTATTGATCTACTAACCTGATACCCATTGGTCCGTTGCGTTGTGTGGTGTTGTGATGTTGTGCTATAGTGTTATAGTGTTATAGTGTTATAGTGTTATAGTGTTATAGTGCTATAGTGCTATAGTGCTATAGTGCTATAGTGTAGTGCGGTGTCTATGCTGCGTAGTGGTACTGCCTGATACTTACTGTCTGATACTTGCTGAGGAGCAGACTCTAGTATTGGAAAACAGTTTTGCTTATTCTACTAAGTAAGGCTTTGGTGACACTGTAAGACTTTCCTTTTTAGCATTTTCATGGTGTTTGTATTTTTTGTGTAATCACTTTTGGGTAGTTATCTACACTAAATCACTGTTTCTCAGTTTTTTCGCAGCAACACATGTTTTGGACATAAATTTACAATGGGGACAAAAATCGAAAACACAATAAAAGTGCTTGAAATTGAGGCATCCAATACTAAAGCTTTTTTTCTTTGATTTTATGCCTTCGAATTGACAAAAAAATTTGAAGGTGGATTTTTATGCCGGACTGCATATACCCTTTTTCTAAGCACTTCTTATTCTCCATGACCAAAAGTGTTGTGAGATTTTAAACGGGACGAACTGGTAACTGTTTTTGGAAAAATACCGCGAAGGTTTTTTTTTTTTGACTTAAAATTGAGCTTGTGTGGGAACTAAAGGTTCCTTGGAGACACCAGTCTATATGCAGGACACACAAGTATCTACGAACCACCATCTATTATCCTATAATATCACTCCTTGTCAGACCTACATAATCTACTGCACACTATAATATATTGATACTCTGCTTATACTTTCATTCTGTGTCCGTATACAGCCTGCTCTGGACTGCATATATACACTCGTTATACATAGACCACTTTGGCAAGTACTAATTCTTTTCATGATAGAAGAATGTTTCAACCTATGTTTTAGTATATATTGAGGGATATTTAAGTTGAACCTTACAAGACCAAAGTCCTAAACGAGGTGCAAGGTAGGTGAAAACCTTTTACCCACTAGTGACCTGCATATACATGCCTTATTACTCTGCATACAATGCATCTACGAAGACCTTGACTCCGTACATGCTAGATACTTGTTGACAGAGTGACAATTCGGAAATAATAATTATTTTTCATAATAGAAGAATGACAATTTGGCAGAAGGTCATCCATCCATAGGAGACAGAACTGACCATCATGGCAGCCAATGACTGACCATAATAGCAGGCATTGACTGACCATCATGACATTAACGAAAATGACTGACCATAATGACAGGCTATTGAAGATTATCACATGATATCATGGCATTAACGAAAATGACTGACCATAATGACAGGCTATTGAAGACTATCACATGACATCATGACATTAACAAAAAATGACTGACTATCACATTGAAACAATCACTTCTTTTTTTTGACCAAGCTGTTGATGTTGTTGACTGCAGGACGCTTCTTGACCTGGAGCACATTGACCAGAGTGGGATGTGGCCCTTGTTGTTGGGGTCTTTTGGACTCACGTGTGCCTGTAATATGCAGCACTTGGAGCTTGACCTTTTGCCGAATACACAACTCACGGAGCCCATGGTCCCACACCTCCTGTATATCGTCTAACTTGCTGTAGTCGTGTCCTTTGACATAATCTCGAAGCTTCTTGTACTTTTTCACCGAAACAAGCGTGGAATCTTGGAGAAATTGTGCGGTACGGGTTTCCTGTGGAGAAACAGAAGGGCCTTCTGCCCCAATGATGCCCACCACGTTGCCTAGACGGAATTCCTGCCTGTAGCCAAGCTCGTGCCAGAACTGGGCGACGGTCATATGCAGTACGCGGTTTTCCACGACCAAGTGTTCAAGAAACCGGCCCTTGGGATCATCTGGAAACACAGGGATGGTTTTGAGCACTTCCGCTTCCAATGGGTAGATGGTGCCCACAGAACATCCTGCAGGCAAGAGACGTCCCACGGCATTGGAGTCCGACCCAGGAATATCAGCCTTTAACTCCCATTTTTGGTACTTCGACACGACCTTCTGTAGCACATCAAGCCACCATTTAAAGAGAGTATTCCCCGAGGCCACGTGTTTGCCCGGGTTTTTCTGTGAGTCGGGGAAGAGGTATGCATCTGCAGCCCTGGTGAACATGGAGATCTTGATGGACTCGGAGTGAGTTTCCGGAAGCGGAAGTTTCTGCACTGGTTTTCCCGACACTTCATAAGCAGCCACGGGGGTTTTACCCTTTTGGGCGTAAACCCGGCCCATCCTGCGTAGATCATTCACCACCGAGTACTCACTAACAATGTCATTCCCGCCACTATCATTCCCATCTGATGCAAAGCCATTACTCTTCCCGTCCGCCTTGACCACAATGTCATTCTCCCTCTGGTCCTTTTTTTCCGGGTTCAAACCCCCAATTTCTCCTTCTGGGCTTGCTTCAAAGTACACCTCCGGGCCTAGACCCAAGAGGAGATCCAAATACCACTCCATGACCATGGCAGCAGAAAAGCGGCGCCCCAAGCCAGTCGTATCGGCCTTGGGCACAAATATCTGCCGTGTCATGTGATGGTTGAGCACCGTGAAGTACACGTAGACCTCCACGCCAAAAACAATGGCATGGGCTGTGTCGTCGGCCAAAAGCAAGAGGTGTTTCGCCTTAAACGACAAACCAGGGCATGCGGCGGGCGCCTTACATTTATAGGCATTGGTGCGGAGATGGATCCACGAGTACGTGTGTTTGTTGGGGAGCCCCGAGGCGAGTTCGACCATGTGTTGGAAGAGGAGTGGGTGTCGCGTCTGCTGCACGCGCGCATCTTTTGCACCCATCTCAAAACCAGTCATGAAAATGAAGAAGCGTGTAAAAGATGGGACATGATGGAGATGACGATGACGAAGAAACAGCTATGAAAACTATGAGAAACAAAAATATCATCTAATACATACCAATATTATTTATAGAAAAACATACCAATATTATTTATAGAAATACTGTTAGATTCTTGAATACGTCTAGTACTGAGGGTTATGTTGATTCGTTGATGGATTCCCAATAGGTGGAAATCCGGGTACTTATATAGTTAGCCGGTGAATACCCGAGAGTGGAGCATGGCCGTTAAACGCCATGTCACGAGGTAAGACGAAAGGATGAGTCCAAGTCACGGGGTATGACGCCTTGGTCGAGTCATTGGCATTCGTAGGCTCTAGCAATACCTCTATGGGTAGTGTATTTACCCATGGTGGGTCTAACAAATACATACCAATATCATTCATAGAAAAACATACCAATATTATTCATAGAAAAACATACCAATATCATCCATGGAATAATTTCCTGGTGAAAGTATGTCCCCCCGGAAATCTCCCTCGTTATATGGGAGCCCCATTTCATCGCACTGTCACCAGAGATACACCGCAAGCCAGGGCTTCTACGGAACACTCAGTTTCGAGTAGGGGTTGAGGGTATACTGAGCCCCAAGAATTATAATATTTATTTATTCCATTTTCTTTCATTTTCTTTCATTTTCTTTTATTTCCTAGGAAAAACCACTGGCTTAAAAAAGCGTCATTAAATACCTAAAAATAGAAATGGAATATGTGAAATTGGATTCTAATGAGAATTCGAACAGATGAAAAGCGAGTGCACAAATATTGGAGGGTAATATAAAAGACTATAAGTATGAGAAAACATGTATGAATGTATGGAGAATATGAATGTATGGGAAATATGAATGTATGGGAAATATGAATGTATGAGGAATATATGTGTATGGGGAATATATGTGTATGGGGAATATGTATGTATTTATGTTGTGTGGATTTCCACATTTATGGCATAAAATATGCGTACGTTGTATGGATAAACATTGGTCTTCTAGGTCAAAAAAGCAAGGTATACTCATTAATGGATATAACTGAATCACAATGTTGTAGCTGGGCTATATTTCATGCTGATTACGATATGGAAAATAGGGATAAGTTTGACTACATCTGGGCGATACGATTGCCTTTTTCACAATGCTTTTTGCATGCCTCGCGCATACTTTCACTATAGCCCTATAGTCACATATAATCTTTCTAAGGTCTCATCAAAGCCTTATAGTTTCTAGTTTCTAGTTTCTAGTTTCTAGTTTCTAGTTTCTAGTTTCTAGTTTCTAGTTTCTAGTTTCTAGTTTCTAGTTTCTCGTTTCTAGTTTCTAGTTTCTAGTTTCTCGTTTCTAGTTTCTAGTTTCTAGTTTCTCGTTTCTAGTTTCTAGTTTCTAGTTTCTCGTTTCTAGTTTCTAGTTTCTAGTTTCTCGTTTCTAGTTTCTAGTTTCTAGTTTCTAGTTTCTAGTTTCTAGTTTCTAGTTTCTAGTTTCTAGTTTCTAGTTTCTAGTTTCTAGTCTCTAGCTCCTAGCTTCTAGTCTCTAGTCTCTAGTTTCTAGTTTCTAGTTTCTAGTTTCTAGTTTCTAGTTTCTAGCTCCTAGCTTCTAGTCTCTAGTCTCTAGTCTCTAGCTTCTAGGGGTGTACGGGTATGATCTTATAGCTGCTGTTGGATCCACTATAGGCACGTCACTACATATAGTGGTGTGATCAAACCTAGGTCTTGCGATCCTGAAATTGGACATTGCAAACGCCGTATCATGTGCTATGATGGCCCTTCAGAATATAGAACATTCCTCACCATTGTTCTGATGGAGAGCTTTTCGATGTCAGGTCTCCTTAGTTATATAAGTCACTCTGGTTCGTCTCTTAGAGGAACCATCAACAAACATAGCATCAGTAAGCGTAAATTTATAAGCTTAGTGAGTACTTTGTGAGTTCCTAGTATCTAGAATTCATAGTGGGAAGGCATGCCTGAGATAATGAACATGGCAACAGTTGTATCAATAAAAAGTCAAGAATCACGGTCTATGACTTATTGCAAGATCAAGTACTTCACTGAATGGCCTCATTCACCCTTCTTTTTTCCATTAGTTACCAATTTCTTGTTTCAGCACATTCTGGTTGTTGGCAGAATTAATGTCAATTTGGCCTCGACATGAGTAGATTTGTAAATCCTTTTCTCTGATAATTAAATGCTGGTGGATTTGTTGATATTATGCGGTTCTCAATAAGCAAAGCCCTTTGTCATTAAAGGAGATCTCTTAGTTGAGCACATTGGGCCCTTTGGTCTACTTCTGCAAACTCATTGGTGTCGTCACACAATTTGGCCAAGTACGACGAGCTGTTCAAAACACGGTCGCTTCCAAAGATCAAATTCATGTTCGGGTTGAGGTTCGTCAATTCATGCACCAACCGGGCCTCTTCGTATGTGGCTCCTCCTTTGAAGTAGAGAGTAGTCTCCTGTACAGGCACTGATGAGAGGTTCTTCCCGTACTGGTTGACCACACAATCGGGCACCAATGTAGCCAAGCCATAGGGTTCCTGGAGCTTGGACAAATCTCTAGTCTTATTATCTTGTTGTAGATTCTTGTGTAATGTTCAGACACTAAGTTATCTTTATTCGTTGTTGAGTCACCAGAGAAGGAATCGGGCTACTTAAGTAGTCGACACCAGGGTTGTCTGGTTACCCTTATTCTAGCTCATCATGTTATCCTGGCACCTCGTACAGTTGTGGTTGAGGAGCGGCGTTATGGGATGACCATTGCTAGGATTGGACTGCGTCGGCTCCAATTACCTCACTTTGTAGAGCACTGTCAGGTGGATCGAACAGTAGAGTCATAGGTAGTATATTCATGGATTAGTATAGTATCGGGTGTAGTATCGGGTGTAGTATCGGGTGTAGTATCGGGTGTAGTATCGGGTGTAGTATCGGGTGTAGTCCGGGTATAGTTTCAGGTATAGTCCGGGCATAGTCTCAGGTATAGTCTCAGGTATAGTCTCAGGTAGTATAGCTATAGATCAGTATAGTTATAGATCAGTATAGCTATAGATCAGTATAGCTATAGATCAGTATAGCTATAGATCAGTATAGCTATAGATTAGTGGTGTATTCCTGGTCCAATACCTGATTCATCAATTAATCTCATTATTATGGACTCCTCGTCATTGTTCATTTCACTTTCATGGCCAGTTTCCTGTCTGTAAAAAGAATCGTAGTCTTAATTATAGACTCTTAGCGGACGTGAAGCAAGGCTCGTGTGCGACTTATGAGAGGCGTATCAGTGCGTACTCTAAAGAGTATATCGGTGCGAGATGCAAGGTGCGAGATTAGCACTAGTGCTTATCAATGCGATATGTCCAGTTATCATAGGCCAAGAAATTTTTAAGGAGCTTACCAAATCCATCAACTGCATTCCAGAGTTTGTAACTGTGGTATAGTATGCAGTATGCAGTAGATAGTAGATAGTAGAGTAGATAGTAGATAGTAGAGTCGATAGTATGCAGTAGATAGTAGAGTAGATAGTATGCAGTAGATAGTAGATAGTAGATAGTAGAGTAGATAGTAGATAGTAGATAGTAGGTAGTAGGTACAATATACAGTACTAATACTTGTATCAGTAGCGACTGTGGTACTAACCTGTGGTACCAAGATCCAAAAATATGTAGCACTTTTAGTATAGGTAATAGCACCTTTTAGTATAGGTAATAGCTGTAGTGGTGGTAATAGCTGTAGTGGTGGTAATAGATGGAGTGGCTATATACAGTACATACAGTACTCGTACAGTAACATGCCTACAGACAATCCCAGAAGAATACTTCACGCCACTACCAAATGAAATGGACTCAACGTGTACAAAGACGGAACAGAAATAGTTGAAGTGGAAGAAATTCTGGAACATAGAAACGTCGGCCGGGCTACCTTTTATCTGCACGTGGCAAGAGAACGCCCATAGGGTGAAATTCCTAAGACAGCTCCTGGAAACTTCAGGTCAACTGCACGCCAGCTCCACCGGGAACAAGCTCAAAAACATGGCCTTCCCAAGCTCAACAAAAACATGGCTTTCCAAAGCCCAAGAAATTGATATCGAGACTGGCGGAATGTCAGGTCCACTATAGGTGATGTTCTATCTATTGAGGTATTTCAAGCCTCTGTCTGACACTAACAACGACCTTTTGAGATCTTCTCCTCAGGGTTCTCCTCAGGGTTCTCCTCAGCTTCCCTTCTCTTGAACATTTATAAAATACCTATGACTCTTATTAATACCGATGTTGAAATGATACCTGTTTTATGGAGGGGTGGCTAATTCATACTTACAATCAGGAAAAATGTTTACAATCACCTAAACCTGATTTAGGTATACTTTTTTCCAGTCTAACTAGAAGGTTTTTCGTTTAAGTACTTGTCACTATGAGTCCTTGTTTCACTTGAGTTTCCATATACTTCACTAATTTGTATAAGATCCTCAAGCAATTGGCCCAGCACCAAATCCAAGCTATTCCTTAATTCCTCCGATAAACATAGCCTGAAGCTTGGAAAAAACAAGAAGTACTGGTTAGACCAGGATGTCATGCAACATTTCTACGATACTATCATGCAGAACGATGGAGACAAATTGGGCCAGGAATTGGTCAAAATCCCTCAAAATCAGCGCCTGCTCAAGCTCCTATTATCTTCGTTGAATAGGACTTTGGATGGGTTTTTTAAGTGCATCGATATATTTCAAGAGCTCAAACAAAGAGAGAACTTGGAGGAAAAGTCAGAACAAGACACTCAAAATCCAGATGCAGCGACGAGTCCAAGGATAAAGATGACTTAGTATTTGACTCTTGAGAAGGATCTACCAACTAAATTCCCACTACTTTCCCAAAATAGACTAGTATACTGACTGCCCTATACTAGTATACTGAGTGCCCTATACTGGTGTACTGAGTGCCCTATACTGGTGTACTGACTGCCCTATACTAGTGTACTGACTGCCCTATACTGGTATACTGACTGCCCTATGCTGATACTCTATGAATAATTACTGAACTCTGGAGAAGCCATAGAGTAGGGGCGTAGTCGTTATATGTATAAAAGTTAGGTACAGCATTCAAGTACGGTTGAGCATGGCCGGAACTGGAGTAAACCGGGGGTTGCGAAAGCGGGACCACACCCGTACACCACGCTACCCCAGGGCAAAAACACCCAACGCAAACGTTTTTTTTTTTCAGCTTACGGAAAGAAGAGTGGGGTGGTCGGAATCCTAGAATTCCGGACTTGACAGGGCATATTTTTGAGTGGAGAATTTTTGCGTGGTGGCCTTTTGGAGCTCCTGTAGCAGGACAAATCCGGCCGCGGCCCCCAAATCCGGCCAAATCCGGCCAAATCCTGCCAAATCCTGCCAATTCTTGCCAATCTATTGCAAATTCCTGCCAAACTATTGCAAATTCCTGCCAAACTATTGCCAATTCCTGCCAAACTATTGCCAATTCCTGCCAAACTATTGCCAATTCCTGCCAAACTATTGCATACTATATAAAATCAGTGCTCATAATTATAGTGAGGTACTACTGGAGTATGCTTGAGGTATTTGGTACTAAGAACTATATCCATAGAGACATAGTTAGTGAAGCCAGAGCGGGTCAAGACTAGTGGAACCACAACAAAATTCAGTGGAACTAGTAGATCTGGTGTAGTAGTAGATCCACAGCTAGTACTAGAAAAAAAACCGGGTATGAATAGTACCTGTGGAAGAATGGTAACTAGAAGTACAAGAATGTGTCCCTTGGCTGAGACTCTTGTTCGGTAAGAATTACCTGACTATTCTGGTCGTGCTATTATGCCTGCATACAGGCACACCGACCCTTTCGTACTGTCCATACAATCAAAATGAAAGATAACAGATGGCCAGAAATGTTTCGACGAGAATAATTCTTACTTCCACAAGCTCGTTGATGTTGCGTATAAAGAAATGGAAGTAGCATTGCCTGAAGCTTCAAGTTGACTTTGAATTCACCAAATATGACATTGAAAAAGCTCCAGAGGACGCCAGACCAGTCTTGTCTACTTACAGAGAAGAGCTTTTGAAACGTCCAGTCATTGAAGGAAGCAAAGCAATAAACTCCATGTACACGTGGCAACTTCGGCCAGTACTACCCTACCAATAGTACCAATTTACGACAAATTTATGACCAATTTACGACAAATTTATGATCAATTTATGACCAATTTACGACAAATTTATGATCAATTTATGACCAATTTACGACAGATTTAGTACCAATTTACAAATTTAGTACCAATTTAAGACAAATTTAGTACCAATTTACAAACTTATGACCAATTTATGACCAATTTACAAATTTAGTACCAATTTATGACCAATTTATGACCAATTTACAAACTTACTATCAATACTCTTAGAAACTTTTGGACTACTTTTGGACTAATACTGTACTGCTCTCTAATACCACCCAACTTCTCTTCTTCTCTGTTGTTCAAGCTATCAACATTTTTGCCGTATACTCTCAAGAGCAACAGCGGAAGACGAATACTCTCTTCCTCATCGGAGTACTCGATTTTGTATATGGAGTTTTTCAAGGCTCTCAGATCCCATTCACCAACATGTTATTAGCAAAGAGCTGTCTCTTGTACCACTTGGAGAACTTTAGCGCGTTTATCAAACCTATCATTTTGTTGAAATCGGATGGAAGCGTATTGTCCAAATTGCTAGCCACTGTTGGCACGGACTTTTTGTTCGAAAGATCAATGACTGTCAGAGAAACACATGAAAATTTTTTGATGAACTGAAGAAAGTGATCTTTTCAATGAACTGAAGAAAGTGATCTTTTCAATGAACTGAAGAAAGTGATCTTTTCAATGAACTGAAGAAAGTGATCTTTTCAATGAACTGGAGGGCCGTCTGGATGAAGACGTGCATCTTAAATTAGCTGTAGAGTTCCGAGTTCTCGATGTGGATGTGGAGCGGCATGGGATCTAACACTGATTAATTTGATTTACCATTAGCTTAGAGTTTGGAGATTATTCTATAGACCTCCCGAAATAATAGAGAAGGTTTTATTTTTCAGTGCATCTGTTTCTAGAGGTTTCCAGAGGTTATATGATTATAGGATATATGATTATAGGATATATGATTATAGGATATATGATTATAGGATATATGATTATAGGATATATGATTATAGGATATATGATTATAGGATATATGATTATAGGATATATGATTATAGGATATATGATTATAGGATATATGATTATAGGATATATGATTATAGGATATATGATTATAGGATATATGATTATAGGATATATGATTATAGGATATATGATTATAGGATATATGATTATAGGATATATGATTATAGGATATATGATTATAGGATATATGATTATAGGATATATGATTATAGGATATATGATTATAGGATATATGATTATAGGATATATGATTATAGGATATATGATTATAGGATATATGATTATAGGATATATGATTATAGGATATATGATTATAGGATATATGATTATAGGATATATGATTATAGGATATATGATTATAGGATATATGATTATAGGATATATGATTATAGGATATATGATTATAGGATATATGATTATAGGATATATGATTATAGGATATATGATTATAGGATATATGATTATAGGATATATGATTATAGGATATATGATTATAGGATATATGATTATATGATTATAGAGGTATTCAAGAACACCTCCCGAAGAGGTGGAGTAAATAATTAATAGTCACCTTCAACTTCAACTACGAGCTTTTTAACTGCAACAAATTAAATAGTATTGGAGCTGGAGTTACCCTTAATTTTTGCTCAGAAATATTTACTGGTCTATAGTGTATATAGTGTATATTAGTGTATATTAGTGTATATTAGTGTATATTAGTGTATATTAGTGTATATTAGTCCATAGTAGTCCATAGTAGTCCATAGTCTATAGTAGTCCATAGTAGTCTATAGTAGTCCATAGTAGTGTATAGTAGCCATAATAGCCATAGTTAGTGAATGTCTCACCTGGACCAATCACAAGGGTTCTTGTCCTGGGTTCTTGCTCTGGGTTTCTTGACAACAAATACAACCATGCATTTCAGTTAGAGGAGTCTTTTCTGGCCTGGCCATTAATGGAAACGTATATCTGTAATAGGGCACTTACATGAAAGTGCCTATTAAGGTGAATGCAAAAATGGCTCAAAATGTAGTGTTGGAACTCTAAAAAGAACAAGGACTAGATGTCTCTTTCAATGACCAAAGATGTCTCTTTCAATGACCAAAGATGTCTCTTTCAATGACCAAAAATGTCTCTTTCAATGACCAAAAATGTCCCTTCCAATGACCAAAGATGAAGAGGGACAGCGTGGGCCCAGATGGCAAAGATTTTAGTCCATTTGTTCCTTTGGCCCAATAGCAGCTTTTACGAGTCACGGGCTAAGAATAGCCTAAAAAATAGTCGGTGGGGATATTCTTGGAGGTCCCCCGAAACTCTTGCTGTATAAGTAAGGTTCGTGTTTATTTTAAATTCTTGGTGTTTCACATTGTATTTTACAATATACCTACTTCATGGTTAAAATAAAATATACACTCCAATAATACTAGTGTATTGTCCAATTTGGCCCCTGGGACTTGGTGCTCTCCCAGACAACTGCGCATACACTAGTGGGACAGGAGATGCAATTGTCCTGTACTGGACGTGGTCTAAAAATTTGTGGATCAACATGAATTTCTGGTTCAGTTTCACACGCCAACAATAACCACCACACAGGCCTAATCCTACCTCTTTAGTCTTGAATTGTACTATACAGTCCTGAGTCACACGGCTGAGTCACACGGCTGATTCACACAGTTGACTCCTGCGGCTGAGTCTTACGGCTGGGTGATGGCAAATTGTGGCAGGATGTTTTGGTGGAAAAACGAACCAATTCCAACAAATCTATGACTTGCTTTTTGTTTAGAAGAGGCCCCGCGGGGACTGGACTGAAACTAGTTTCATTGGTGTTGCACATGAGATGAGATGTGCCCATTGGGTTATTGTTGCGCATTTATACCGCGCCTGCATATAAACATCACAAGATCAATTGTTCTGTTTCCACCTGACTTTCCACAGGATTGAAGCCCACAAAGTTCGCTCATGGCCTTTTTCTAATTTTAATTTTTTCTGAATTTTTGATGGTTTAGCGCCTTGCTTCTCTTTGGAAGTGCACACTACATCCAGGTGCAGCTTGCGTGCAGGCCTGACATAAAACCCTTGCGCCTTGGCTTGGCATAATACTCTTGGGGAAAGCAACCCTTGGTCTTGACCATCGTAAATGCAGCAATGGTAGGAAGGGTATGTTTAATCTTCCGTGCAGACCCACCCTACATGCAGGTACGGGTCCTTCCATGTCTTTCCATTTCATTCACGGCACTGGTACTACCGTTTTGCAGAAGAAGGAGTGATTTTTACAACTGCTGGTAATCAAATCACTTGATCTAGAGAATGCCTGGAAGAAATATTGCAATGGAATGGGTGCAAACCTCGGATTTGGAGGAGAACGCGAGAGCACACCCGTACACCCGGCAACCTCAGCAGAAAAAGGGCTAACGCAAAGCACCCATTTCTGCTGAGATCTTGATAGTATTGGATTGGTTGGGAATGTGGAATTCGGGTTACCAGAACCTTTTATTTTTTTCGTGAAAAAGTTGCCATGACTTGTACTGTTGCAGGTACTGAATCGAGATAACCGGCCGCATCGCAATTCTCGGGCCCGCCCTTCCCCCCTCCCCCATAAGCCAAACAATGTATGCTACCACCACGAGCGAATCAGTAAGGTAGTGTCATTGTATGGTGGGTGTAGTGGACTGTAAGGTAGTATCACTATATGGTGACTGTATGGTGACTGTACACTGGGCTTTAGGGGACTAGGCAAATTAAACACCCATCCAGGATATAGTCCACTGTCATACTCCAATATACTAGCCCAGACCACATTATACACTATAGTAGAGCGACTGTACAGTGAACAATATTTTCCCATCTCTATGCAGTAATAATTCTCACTGACACTGCATGAGCCCTTGTCAAATGCCCTCTATACATATGCAGGTGTGGGGACAGGAAGGGGAATGGGGCGGCCAGGCACTACGACGAGACCCCGCTTTGGCCAATCCACGAATAGCAAATGTTAAGCCGCTAAGAAATGGTACTAGGGTCGAAATTCCTAAAATGTTTTTTTTTTTTTTTTTTTTTTGCAGCGGGGTTTTGCCAAGTGGGAAGCAAGGACCAAATACCCGACCGTGCATATGGTATGTGAACGCCCCATTGTGAATCTAAGATTCCCCCGTAATTGAGTCCGATTTTTCAATAGCCATGCATCAAAGTATCAATGTCTCAATGCCTCAAAGCACCACTTTTGCGAAGATGCCACGTCTATTATGATGTTTCTGTTCCGGATTCAGGTTCCATTCATTCAGTTTCCTGTACTAAAAGCAAATAAGCTGTAGATCTAGTCTAGGGTCTAGAATCCATTCAATGATCTCATCCCTCTAAAATTAGTCCAATAGCTGGATATTTTTCTTTCTGTCTGTTTCGTTGTATTTCTGTCTTTCTGTTGTAGTTCTGTCCTTTTGTTGTAGTTATGTCTTTTGTCAGTCAGTTTTGTTGTAGTTATGTCTTTTGTCAGTCAGTTTTGTTGTAGTTATGTCTTTTCGTCAGTCAGTTTTTTTGTCAGTCAGTCTTCTTGTTGTAGTTCAGTCTTTTTGTTGTAGTTCAGTCTTTGTCAGTCAGTCTTTGTCAGTCAGTCTTTGTCAGTCAGTCTTTGTCAGTCAGTCTTCTTGTTGTAGTTCAGTCTTTTTGTTGTCGTTCAGTCTTTGTCAGTCTGTGTGTCTCTATTTTGTCTATAAAGCAACTTTAGGAGGAGCCAAGAAAGACAGAAAAGACAGAATAGACAGCATGTGATGAAATGAAACAGCACAAAGGAACAATGCAAAAAAAGAAACAACCCCACGCGAGTCCAAGAGAACAATACAACTAGAAATGGGCCACGGTGCGGCTGAATGGATCACGCGAAGCCATCTCACCCTCTATACATGAGACCCCTTCCAACGCACATCAGCCAAAAAAAATAGTTAGCCAATTTCACATTGGATGTCTCTTTTCTTTTTTTGCTTTTGCCTATCAGGCCAATGGTTGAATTGTGTAGGGAGAAAAATTGGCGGATCAAAAGAGGCAGGTTGGGGGAGAGCGGTTAGAATTGCGGGAAAGAAATAGGGGTATTATTGAGAGAGAGACAGTTGGAATGGGATTGAAATCATTCCCGCTTCATTTTTATTTCCAATTGTTTCCGCTTCAGTTCCGATTGTTTCCGATTGTTTCCGATTAATTCAGTTTCCGATTGATTTAGTTTCGTTTCAGCTTCGTTTCAAATGGTTTCAGATGATTTCAGAGCGTTTCGCATTGTTTCAGATCTAGATCTAGATCCAGGTTCAGTAGGGACGCAAGGTTGCTAATAGGCAGGGGAGGTCGTTATCTTGGGTTTCGCGCTACAGTTTTGACTTGCCGCTTTGGGTTTATCAAGCACGCCGATGACCTGCAGTCGCTGGCACTGCATGCAGGAAATTACGCTAGACCCTAGACCGGCTTTCTATCTACACTCCCCGCAGAAGGGCCGCGTGGTTACTGGGCCTTATCGCCTCTATAAGTAGCGTGGGTTGCCGTGATTTCGTCAGCATCTCTGTTTTTGCCAGAGATTTCAGTTTGCCCGAAAGCCAATTTTTTGACTTTTCTTTGTGAAACCATTGTGAAACCATTGTGAAACTGCCCAATCCTTTTTGCGGACTGCAGGCTACCCCCTCCAAAACGTTCTTGAAACCTTCCAGATTGCCTTTTGCGAGACTAAGGTTAAGCTCAACTAAGCGAGAATAATACGGTTAAAACGGCTGAAAGAGAAAATTGAGAACTGCCCAAAACTCAAATTAAACTCAACAGATAAGAAACGCTTTAAAATTTTGAAACAGTTTTGAAACATTTTAAAGTTCTAATTTCTGAGTTCCAAAATTCGAAAATCTGAGTTCCAAAATTCGAGAGTCTGAGTTCCAAAATTCGAAAATCTGAGTTCCAAAATTCGAGAGTCTGAGTTCCAAAATTCGAAAATCTCACTTCCAAAATTCAAAAGTCCAATTTCCAAAATTCGAAATCCCAAAAACCCTCAAATCTCAATCTCAACATGCCGGACTTGGAGATTCATCCGTTAAAGTCCAAGATCCGTGTGGACGATCTCCATATCCAGTCGGTGATGTCAGGGCAGAATATCGTGTTGAACATCGACCACGAGGTTAGCTCCGACGAAGCCAAGATCTTGAGTTTGGGGTATAAGCAGGAATTCGACCGTGAATTCAGCGCGTTTTCAATCTTTGCGGTGTCGTTTTCCGTTTTGGGGTTACTTCCTTCAATCGCCGCCACTTTCGATTACCAGCAGTTGGTGATTGGAATCTCGCCCATCCCGTGGATTTTGGCCATGGGTGGAGTCATATCCGTGGCCTACTCTATGGCTGAGGTGGCTCTGGCCTTTCCCACATCTGCAGGAACACCGTATGCTGTGTCGCAATTGGCACCCAAAAAATACTCTGCATTCTTGACGTTCGTCACGTCCTTCTCTAATTGGATGTGTCAAATCACCGCTGCTCCCTCGGTCAATTATTCCGGAGCATGCTTAATTTTCTCCATGGTCACGTTTCAAACGGGATTTGTTCCTTCAACCGGCCACATCTATGCCTTGACCACTGCCATTATGCTCATGCACGTGTGCATCGTTTCGCTCCCCACCAGGTTTTTGGCCCATTTTAATAATGTGGGTACTTGCATCAATATGCTTTTTTTGGTGATTGTTTTTGTCATGATCTTTGCTTGCAATGATAGAGTCAATATAAATGGCGGAGATGTTCCCAAGTTCAACTCCAATGCGACTGCATGGGGCTTGAATAATCAGACTGAGTTTCCTAGTGGTGTGGCCATGTTGGTTTCCTTTATGGGGGTTATTTGGGCCATGTCGGGTTACGACTCGCCCTTCCACTTGGCGGAGGAATGTTCCAATGCCGCTGTGGCTGCGCCTAGAGCCATTTGCTTGACTTCCACCGTGGGAGGGGCCGTTGGATTCTTCTTTGTTTTGGCCATTTCCTATACTTTGGTGGATTTGGAGGCCATTCTGGATGATACCTTACAGCTAGGCCAGCCGTTTGTTTCATACTTGACCCAGATCATGGTCCCCAAATATGTGGTGTGCTGTACGGCGTTGACCATTGTTTCATCGTGGTTCATGGGGGCCTCGTGCATGTTGGCAGCATCGCGGGTCACCTTCTCTTATTCCAGAGACGGTATGTTTCCCGGGTCCAATATCTGGAAAACCATCAATAAGACCACCAAGACTCCGGTCTATGCAGTGCTCATCAATGCGGCCTTGGGCCAACTCTTTCTTCTTTTAATGTTTGCTGGTGACACTGCAATTGGAGCGATCTTCTCTGTGGGAGGCATCCTGGCGTTCGTTTCGTTCGCCGCCCCCACGCTCCTCAAAATTACTTATGCTCGGAACCACTTCCAGCCCGGGCCCTGGAACCTAGGCCGGTTCTCGGTTCCCGTGGGCCTCTTCTCGTGTGCCTTTGTGGCCGTCATGATCCCCTTCTTGTGTTTCCCTACAACCAAGGGCAAGAACTTGACGCCAGACGCCATGAACTGGACTGTGGTGGTGTACTTTGGCCCCATGCTCATGTTCATCGTGTGGTTCTTGGTGGATGCGCACAAGTGGTACACGGGCCCAAGACCAAACATCGACGAGTACATCCGCCACGAAACTGCGTCCACGGTGATCGATGGCTTGAAGAAGTCCTTCCCGGACGCAGGCAGCTCGACGGAACTGTCCGACGAGAGACCCGAGACGGTTTCCGAGAAACACATTGCGAAGCTGTAACTCGGGCCCTTTATGATCATTCACATGTCTTGTATAAATTACAAAATTTCGTTTATTCATTCTACCTTTATCAATTTGAAAATTTCGTTTTTCAATATTCATGATCTTTAAATTTTTTTAATTTCACAATTCACACCACTTATGTATGTATTCATGGCTGGCCGATATTGGTGGCTAAATACTTTTGGGCCTTGGCGGACTGACTCTGACAATGCCTTGGGACACGGTGCTGTATGCAGGTGTCGCATGATTCAATATATTCAATATTATCTGTACTGTACATAGTATAGTGTATCTAGTGTATCTAGTGTATTTAGTGTATGGTGTGGGTAGTGCATATAGTATATTTAGTGTATGGTACAGTGTATGGTGTCACGTGCACAGGAATATTGATTTCCCGAATAGGAAATTCCTTACGGTATTCGGATTTTACAGGCCATTCACTCAGACTTACGAGGTCTGGTGGAGTCACCATAACTACTGTGCACTGCATAATACTCCACAGCATAGTGTAATCTGCAGCACATTATTCAGAAGACAATCCTGCATACAGGAACAATGTTATTATATATAGGAATGAAACAATACAAAGTGGCAATATACAGGACATTATATCTTTTGTAGTTGATTGTTCATGATTGGTGCAGTGAGAGCGAGAGAAAAGAGTGAGAGAAAAGAGTGAGAGAAAAGAGCGAGAGAAGCGAGCGTTTGGAACATACTTATATGCAGGACATACATATATATATTACAATGAAACACACCCAAACACACACCAAGAAATTCCAGCAACTATCCAATCTAATTGGTCGATTCACTTCAGTAGTGAGTTCCATTTGGGGAACGGAGAGGTAATATCTCGTTGGGCACACCATACTACCGCTGGTCATTCATAACACCGTCACTTCAGTCACCATGGTACGAAGCACGAGGGTGGAATTGAGAAGCCTGTGGGACCAATTGAGTGACATGTTGGAAAAGGGGCAGATGGTGACGAAAGTATGGAATTGTTGGTCGAGGGTTCACATTTAGTTGGATGTAATATGAGTCGCGCACGACCTCAAAAGTGCATAGACAAGTTAATTATCTGATGTGCCATTTCTATATTTTTGACCTCACAACATTTGTTTCCGATCGTCTGTTCCGGGGTTTCGGTGCAGGGGTCCGGGATTCCGTGGCAGGTCCGAAGTTTATAACCACTTCCGGGGTTTGGAGGCAGTTCCGGGGCTTGGAGGCAGTTCCGGGGCTTATATCCAGTTCCGACCTATTGACTCAGGTCGTTTCATCCTCCCCACCAAAAAATATTTCTTGGGGCAAATCAGAGTTTTGGAATAATCGCAATTTCGGCCCAAGCTCATGTTATGGAGAAGTCTTGAACCTGTATGTGTGGGCCGCTACGAAGAGGTGGACCAGGGTCACGTGACCGTTATATATATATTCCGAGGGTCCCACCCTCGTACCAAACCTCAACCCAGGGTCAAAAATACCAGCAAAGCTAACTGGAAGTGTGTGTCCCTACTGCATATATTACGAGACGGATCAGAAGATTAGAGCAGTCAAAAGTTTAGAGAAGTCAAAAGAAGCGGTACATGCAGAGAAAGCAGCAATTGTAGTTTAAAACAGGAGTGTGCAGGAGCACATATCCCAGGGTATCCCAGAAATCTTAGGGTCATAAAAAGTTTCAGGCTAAGGAAAAGTTTCAGGGCCATGAAAAACGAGCCGCCAGGTTATCAAGTAGCCGGGAACTCTGGCGAATCGTAGTTGGTCTCGTAAAATAGTAGAATTTGAACGCAAAGTCTCGTAAAATAGTAGATTTTTAATGCAAGGTCTCGTAAAATAGTAGATTTTTAATGCAAGGTCTCGTAAAATAGTAGATTTTTAATGCAAGGTCTCGTAAAATAGTAGAATTTCAACGCAAGGTCTCGTAAAATAGTAGATTTTTAATGCAAGGTCCCGTAAAATAGTAGATTTGTAATGCAAGGTCCCGTAAAATAGTAGATTTGTAATGCAAGGTCCCGTAAAATTAGGGATTTCTGCAACCATAGACTCGTAAATTTACACCTTTCATGCATTCAAACTAATAGTCTTGAAAATTAGACAAATAAATGTCTGAAGTAAACAATCGTAATTGTGCAAATGTATATTTTCATTGCACTCTTATGTTTGTAGATTGATACTTTACACTGGTGATATTTAGACATGAACCGGTCTACAACAAGAAGGACTTGACTCGAAAAAAGTAGACTGAAAGTAGACTCAAAGTAGGCTCAGAGTAGGCTCAGAGTAGACTCAAAAGTTGACATGGAAAAATTGAACCCATCGGATTGTGTGTTTTATAGTGGTCCGTGAATATGTAAACTTGAATTTTTGTACTCGTAAACTGTTAAATTCTCTGTTGATGAACAGGTTGATGAGAAACACCCAGAAAAAGGTATATAGCTAAAAGAATGCTGGTTTCAATGATGACTCAGTGTCCACTTTCAATCGTGGCCTTTCAGGGTGTTCTTGGAAGAGGGCTGGTTCTGCCAACTGTATTTTCCATACTTAGTACTCTACATGCAACGTATCCATCTCCAGGGTATTTCTACAAAGTGGTGCACTACAAAGTGCTACACTACGAAGTGCTACACTACAAAGTGCTACACTAATGAAGTATTACAACACGAGGAAGTAGTAGATGAAGTAGTAGATGAAGTAGTAGATGAAGTAGTAGATGAAGTAGTAGATGAAGTAGTAGATGAAGTAGTAGATGAAGTAGTAGAGGAAGTAGTAGAGGAAGTAGTAGATGAAGTAGTAGAGGAAGTACTAGATGAAATACTAGATGAAGGACTAGATAAAGGACTAGATGAGATTGAGTCTTCCTATTGGCAGTCAAAAAGAGGTGCAGGATGCACACAAAGACACCCCAGTAGATGAGTACCTTAGCAACCTGGCAGGAAGAAATCTGGTGGTCTGTGAAGAGAAAGGCATTGAACATTCCGTTCCAAGAGATCCAGTCTCTCATTAGTCACCAAAACTCTCAGTGGCAACTTTTAGAAGCTCCCTTG
>NLAL01000311.1:0-14152 GCA_002374735.1 Metschnikowia sp. 13-106.1
TTTTTTTTTTTTTTTTTTTTTGAAAAATACTGTAAGAGCATTGCAGTCAGTATTCTTGCAGTAATAGACCAATGCTCTTCCCTTTTGATTTTGATATTTTCATCCGACAGTATAGACGTCTCAGTCAAGACCATCCACTTTTGAACGCCTCCCAAGCCAGCTTCAACAAGTATCGAACGGCCAAAAGACGATTTAATTGTCAGGCATTGATCAGATCCCAACGATGAAAGCCATGTTTCAACTTTTGTTTTAGTATATATTAATATACAGGGATATGTAAGTTGTACCTTACAAGACCGAAGTCCTACCTAACGGGTCCACAGCGCTTCTTATACTTTTCAGTTCGGCTAAGACCCGCACAGACTCTATTGTTCAGGGTCTCCTATTGTCCTTTCAATGGCCTGCGTACAACATATCCACGAAGTACCTTGCTTCGGTACACGCTAGGTATTCGTTGACACATATTGTTCGAGGTCTGTACAACCTTATTTTCAAAATCTGTACAACCTTATTTTCAAAATCTGCACAGCCCTACTGTCTTTAAGTGGCCTATTTACAACGTATCCCGAAGTATCTTTCCTCCGTACAAACTAGGTACTCGTTGGAAAAAACAAAGTACTGGACGTGATTCTAACAAATTTCTACTGACTTTAGTAAATCTTTAAATTTGACTTTGGTAAATCCCTAAATATGGCTTAATAAATTTGTAAATTTGACTTTAGTAAATCTTTAAATTTGACTTTAATAAATCTGTAAACTTGACTTTGGTAAATCCCTAAATATGACTTTAATAAATCTGTAAACTTGACTCTAATAAATTCCTAAATTTGATTTTGGTAAATCCCTAAATATGACTTTAGTAAATCTGTAAATATGATTTTGGTAAATCCCTAAATATGACTTTGGTAAATCTGTAAATACAACTTTAGTAAATCCCTAATTTGACTTTAATAAATCCTTAATATGACTTTAGTAAATCCCTAAATATGGCTTTAATAAATTCCTAAATTTGACTTTGGTAAATCCCTAAATTTGACTTTGGTAAATCCCTAAATATGACTTTAGTAAATCTGTAAATATGACTTTAGTAAATCCCTAATATGACTTTAATAAATCTGTAAACTTGACTCTAATACATTCCTAAATTTGACTTTAGTAGATCCCTAAATATGACTCTAATAAATCTGTAAACTTGACTTTGGTAAATCTGTAAATGTCAACGAATACCTAGCGTGTAAGGAGGCAAGGTACTTCGCGGGTATGCAGGCAGCTGAAAAGTATAAGAAGCGCTGTGGACCCGTTAGGTAGGACTTCGGTCTTGTAAGGTACAACTTACATATCCCTGTATATTAATATATACTAAAACAAAAGTTGAAAGTAAATTTGACTTTGTTAAATCTGTAGATTTGACTTTGGTAAATCCCTAAATATGGCTTTAGTAAATCCCTAAATATGGCTTAATAAATTCCTAAATTTGACTTTGGTAAATCTCCAGATATGACTTTAGTAAATCTGTAAATATGACTTTGGTAAATCCCTAAATATAACTTTAGTAAATCCCTAATATGACTTTGGTAAATCCCTAAATATAACTGTCTATGACTACTACTTCCAGTTGACAGATGACCCCGCTGTCAACTACTTAAGTCCCGATTCCTCTTCTTAAGGCATCATCAGCAATAAATATACATCCGGCAAAATTCAAAGACCATAACAGGTGGTGCTGGAAGGAGAAATACTAAGGACGAGATGTCTCCAACACCATATCATTTAGTTCGGAGCTTAGTGTGGTAGGATCCTATATTACATAGTACTAGAGTAGAGTAGTGAAGTGAGTAGTGAAGTGAGTAGTGAAGTGAGTAGTGAATTGAGTAGTGAATTGAGTAGTCAACGGAATAGTCAAGTGGGAGTCGTATAGCATGGATTCAATAACTTAGTACAATATTATCACAATCTATACATACAGTACTCTCAGATAAACACATGATTCATTGGAAGGTCTTTTGCTCTGGTATGTTCATATATCACTTAATTCAAACAAGCGTACTTGCTACTAGACAGACCCAAGACTAAGGAATTTAGGGGAACATTTTTGAATACTTCTCGACTAAGCCGCTTGGCCTTAGAGATAATTATTTATATTAGTCACAAACACTTTGTACACTATCACTGTAGAACAATAGACCATTAGAGTACTAGACCAGTACACTTGGATCAGTACACTTGGATCAGTACACTTGCACCAGTACAGTTCAGTACACTTGGATCAGTACACTTGCACCAGTACAGTTCAGTACACTTGGATCAGTACACTTGCACCAGTACAGTTCAATACACTTGGATCAGTACACTTGCACCAGTACACTTGCACCAGATCAAGTATCACAGAAACATTACTCTGCATCGATGATCTTTGGAATCACCTTGCCGGCTTCGTCTCTGTTGTGGTGGAGCAACTTCTCGGCCTTGTCTGCGTCCACCTCGAAGTACTTGGGGTCATCCTTGTGGGCCTCGAATTCTCCATCGGAAACCTCCTCATACACTGAGTAGAGTTCGTCTGCAGACACGGTACCATCGACTGTTCCGTCACTTCCCTTTGGTTGCTGCGAAACGTCGGCGGCCTTGACATTCTTGGACGCCTTGGTCTTCTCCTTTGGCGCCTTTTCCTTCTTATCCTCCACCGACTTGTCCGACTTGTTTCTGCTGAGCAAACTCTTCAATTTCTTGGGCAAACTCTTGCTTCTGCTGACGTGTTCAGCCTCCGAAGATGCTGCTGCTTTGGCCTGGGCGTTGCCAGAGTCGCTAGACCTGGCGTTGCCACTCAGGGAGGGTGCAGCGGATTTGGAAAATCCGGAAAATCCCCCTGGTCCGGAACTCTTTCCAGAACTGGAGCCAAGTGCTGTTCCGGCGAAAACTCCACCGGTGGCAGCAGCAGCGGCAGCAGCGGCCGTAGCAGCAGAAGAAGATTTCTTGTTCTTCTCCTGTGCTTCACCTCCAGCAACGTGTTTTCCTTGGGACTTCTTCAATTCAGCATCGTCATTCTCAATTTTCTTCGACAACCGAGACACCTCCAGTTCCCTTTCCTCAATCAACTTCTGGATGTTATCCACGTCCTTCTTGTCCAGATCCTGAGAGGTCAAACGGGCCTTTTCCTCCCTCAACTCTCTGATTTTTCTCAAGTTGACCACCTCTTCCTCCAACCTTTGCTTCTGCAATTCTTCAAAATCTAATCTTTGTCTTGCAAAAGCAATCTTGGACTCGTGCTCCTCCTTCATCTTGTTCATTTCGTCCAACTTGGCTTGGGCCAATCTCTCGGCCTGTTCCCTGTCGGCTTGGGCCTTGGCGTCTTTCTTCTTCTTCAACTCTTCAATTTCTTGTTGCAAGCTGTCAAACTCTTGTTGGTTCTGCAAGGTTCTCTCCTTGTAGACTTTTTCGCCTTCTTCCTGCTCAGCCAATAACTTTTGCTTCTCGGCTTCCCGGCCCTTGATTCTTTCCTGACGTTGGGCTTCAGCATCGTCTGGGAGCAGAGCAGATCCTGCAACGATGGTCTTTTTCTGCCCCTCTAAGCCCTTGGCCTCCGAAACTTTGGATTTCTCCTCAGCTTCTTTTTGAGCCTTCTCTTCTGCCTCCTTCTTAGCCCTTTCTTCAGCTTCCTTTTGGGCCTTTTCTTCAGCTTCCTGCTTAGCCTTTTCATTAGCAGCTAATCTGGCTCTATCCTCAGCAAGGAACCGCTCCTTCTCCTCGGCCTCCATATGCTCTCTCTCCTCGGCCTCCTTTTTGGCTTGCTCCTCAGCTTCAAGCCGCGCCTTTTCCTCGGCTTCCTTTCTCTCCTTCTCCTCCTGCTCAGCACGCTCTCTTTCCTTAGCGACCCTCTGCTTCTCCTCCTCTAACTGTCTCTTTTCCTCTTCAATTTCAGCAAGGATCTTGTCGGTAGCAGCAGCCTCTTTGGCCTCCACACGCTTCTGCTCGTGTTCTCTGGCAGTTTTCTCGGCCAACTCCTGCTTTTCGGCGTTCCAGTTGCTGTACTTTTCCTTAGCTTGATCGAGTCTCTTTGGACGCTCCTCCTTATCGGATTTCAAGTTGGCCAACTTGGCAGCGTAAGCAGCCACAGCAGCAGTTAATAAGCCAACCTCCGCAGCCAACTTGGACTTGGACTGCTTCTTTTCTTCCACGCCCTTTTGAGCAACTGCCACCTTTTCATTCAAGTCCTTGGTGGTGGCCTCGTTCTTCTGGTGGGCGTCTTTCTCCGAAGCCAACTCTGCAGCGAGGTTCTTGTGGAACTCCTCACGCTCGGCCAATTCCTTGGTCAACTTTTCAATTTCGTCCGCCAACTCGGAGTTCTTGTTGTCCACCTCGACCTTTGTTTTCTGCAAAGACTCGATTTCTTCGGTGGTGGTGATCTGGCCAGTCTTGGCATCCTCCAACTCTTGCTTCTTTGTAGCCTCCAATTCCTCGTGGTTCTTGAGCAATGTGGACTTGTCGGTTTCATGCTGCTCCACGGCCTTCTTTTCCCTGGCCTCGTATTCTTCGTTGGCAGTGGAGATTTCATTCTTGGTTTGAGCCTCGAAATCTTCGGCAGCCTTGGTGCTTTGGTCCAGCTCTCTGGAAATGGCTGCAAGCTTGGAGGCGATGTCGTTCTCGAACTTGGCCTTTTGCTTGTCCAACTTAGCCTTGTACTTGGAGAGTTCCTTGGCCAACTTGCCCTCGTGCTTAGCCACCACGGAATCGGCCTCGCGCTTTTCCACGATCTGGTCGTCTTGGCGAGTCTTGTCGACTTCTTCGTTGATGTTGGCAATCACAGGAGCAACTCTCTTGGCAGCAATGTCCAACAATTGTTGTTGGGTCAAGGTGAGCCCGCTTCCCAAGTCAATGACCTTGTTAGGATCATCGATGGTCCTGGAAGCAGAGCCAATGGCTGCAGCATTCAATTCCTGATACCGGTTGAGCAAGTTGGGCTTGTCCTGCAACTTCTCCAAGACCTTATCCTTGGGAGGCTCCACGGGGTCGTACTTGGTGCCAGGCTGTGTGACAATCTCAATGGGGGTTTCCTTGACTTGCTTCTGAATCTCGTCATCAGCAGCCTTGCTAACCACCACTTCGTCCTGCAGAATGCCCTCAGCACCCTCCACAGCACCCTCTACAGCACTTCCCTTTTCAGTCTTTTCAACAGCACTGGACTCTTCAAGAACCTCGGATTGCTCAGCATCAGTCAATGGTCTTTCAGATTCGAGGTCTGAAGAAACACCACCGTCGTGGTCATGAGCTCCAGCCTCACCCTCACCTTCACCATTGTCTTCACCTTCACCATTGACTTCACACTCTTCGGTATCGTCACTCTTTTCGGCGCCTTCTTTCTGTGCATCCAAATTGGGGTGCGAAGTGTACTTTTTGGGCACCTTGATCTCCGACACATTGTTGCTATCCTTGAACTCCTTGATGATGTTTTTACGGCCGCCGGAACTTCTAAAAGGGGAAGTCCATGTGGACGAGGAGGTCAATTTCTTCAATCTGGCGGAGCCCTTGGTGGACTCGGCGCCATTGGGCGTTTCGGTTGCTTCTGACATGTTTCAGGGGTGTATCAGAAATAAGGAGTAGGAGTAGGGAGTATGTGGGTTGACGAAATGGGGAGCCAGCAGGCGCGCACCTCGGAATTGCGAGATAGCAAAGTTGCGTCGCAGAGTTCCATGCATGCTGTATAGGGCCGGAACTCAAATAGTGCGGGAGCATCATGTCACGTGATTGTCCACGGGGTAAGCCTAACTGATGGTCCGGGTCGTCATGGTCCGGGGTATCAATCGGGGTATCAGCTAATCCCTAGCGATTCTGGGGTGGCAGTGCTATTTTTGAATGGCCAGAATGTCAACTGCCCAATGGTTATGAGCGTCTCCATTGGAAGATATGAAGTCGACGATGTGAAGTCGACGATATGAATTGATGTGAAATTATTGGAATTTTTATCCATAGTTTGAGCATGGTGGATTCAATGTTCTAGGTCTAGAGTCTAAAATTAGGTTTGCTCTAAACTAATGTGCAGGCCATACTATTAGATCACCCTCACTCTTATTGCAACAGTGGGGGCACTAGGTTGCGGATCTGGAGTCTTATATACTAGTATGCATTCTGAGTAATATCCGTTTCATATCTGAAACATCCATATCTGTATACACCCCCGCATGTGCATGAATAATGAAACAGGGTGAGATATGGCGATCCTCATGCACGATAGTTCACAAAACGATCGACCGTGCATAATCGCTGCAATATAAAAGGAGGTATACCCCCCCCCCCCCTAAATTTTACTAATCTTAACTAAATTTAAGGAGAGCATAACTTTGAGAGAGACATGGCATCGAAAAACACTCTATCAAAACAATAATGAGAATTGTTCGGGAATATTCGAAAGGGCCATCATAGTACTTCGTACAACTTTGGCCATGACACAGCGTTTGCAATGAACCTTGTCAGGAACGGACAGAGTAAGCTTCATGATATTTCTATCAACTCCGTTATTCAAGGTAAACTTGTATACATCATAATGTGGGTGATTTTCAATGGCAAGATAATCAAGCAAAGAAAAGACCAAAGGTCCGGTGGAGCAATATATGCTTGATCAGTAGTTACGACTCAATTTTGCCAAACTCTAACGATTCAATTTTCTTTATTACTAAGCTATTTACTAATCCTTATAGGATTCTAAGGGTCGTTGTCTCTAAGGGAACAAAAAAAAATTATATTCAGAAACCCCGGCTAAATTTTCTGAAAACTAAGTGTTGGAGAGCTTTGAAACATTCATAAAATGTTAGCCCCCGTTGTCCATATGTCTGTTTTCGTCTGGCTCCCTTTCCTTGATTTTCAGAAGTTTTTTCTTCTCCTTCTCCATTCGGTTTCTTACTTAGTTGTTTTGCTGGTTGTTTTGTTGGTTCTTGAGGAAGGGCCCCTTGTCCCTATGAGTCTATGAGAAGTGAGATTACGGTTCCCAGTCTAGTCACTATGAATATGAGAAATAGTCGGATTAGTGATTCAATATTGGCGTGTGATGAATATCTAATTTGCTGCTTCCCTCTAACTATTCTAAACTATATCTGTGGTTTGATTTTATTGTTGTGTTCTATTTAATAGAGAAAGGTGGTGATGATGAGAGAAAGATGGCGAGGATGAGAGATATGACGATGCCTGTGTTTTACCTACTTTCACAGTTTCGCACAATGCCTGCGAAATCTGGTATGCTTATTTTCTGCTCAGACACACACAAATATTTGCGTTGGCACATACTATTTTAGTGGATTTTGGTCTGCCGATTTGGTATGAAGATTTTCTGATATCAATTTTATGCCAATTTTCATATGCCATTTTGTGCCAATTTTGCGCCAATTTTGCGCCACTTTTGCGCCACTTTTGCGCTACTTTTGGTGCGGCTTTTGAGGCGACTGTTAATGCCAATTTTGGATTCTCACTTCTGATATGCCAATTTTGAGATCAATTTTTGACCAACTTTCAGAGGTCACTATTAAAAAAAGCAATCATCAGCAATTTGCCAAGAACAAAACTTTTATCTGTCGGATACCACGACCCTGGAATTATCTTTATTTTTTCAACAAACCTCCTGGTGGCCAAGCTGGCTAAGGCGCGAGACTGTAATTGAATTGTTATCTTGAGATCGGGTGTTCGACTCACCCCCAGGAGATTTTTTTTTGATCCCTAAAAATCTGGGAACTTTTTGGGAAATGTTTCTAGCTGTGGCCTTACCGTTTTTCTGAACATTCGAATTGTGTTATGGCTCTATTACTTTACTTACTGTCACACAATGCAAGAAGGTCCTCCAAATAGTGGTCACGTGACCGGTGGTTCGCCAAGTCCCGGACCGCCTGCACCAACTTCCACAAGTACTCATAGTTGTGGCCACTGGCTCCGGTGCTTTTCTTGATCACCTGTGCAGTCTTGGAAATATTTTCTGGCCCCACAAAAGACGCATTGTTGATGGTGCCGATGTATATCATGGACTGGATGATATAGAGCCCGCCTTCCGTTTTGGGAAGGTCCCGGAAGATCTCGAGGTGCACGGGTTTGTACTGGGGGCCAAGCACCATGTCTGATATGAGGGAAGGATCCGAGGGCAAAAGTGACAGACGCTCGGCGCCCTCGGGTCTGTTCCCGGTGTCCCCAGTTCTCCCCAGCTGGGCCCGGAATTGCACCTCATGCATGGTGTACCCGTCCTGCTCCCTCACATCCAAATACTCCTTGACCTCGGCAACATTCTCCGGCGCTATAAAATACGCCACACCCCAGACCTTCAAGTCGTGCGCCGCCAAATCCAGCACCCTCTGAACCGAGGTCCGGACCGGCAAACACTCCAGCGACTCGGTCACTAAATCCGTCTCACTATGCTTTGCATTCAATTCGTACATGGCGAGGTCATCGTGGAAAACCGCCTGCTGTTTAAGGTCCTCGAGGGAGATAAGCGTCACTACCCGGCCGGGGTTATCTGCAGTACCTCTATGGTCGGCGGAGCTCTGCCAGAACCGACGCACAAAGCCTTCTAGTGTGCCTGAGACCCTGAAGCTGAAGAGCGGGGGTGGCTTGAATATGAGCGACCCATAGCCTATGATCCACATTCCTTGTGACGTCATTGTGGGCCGGTGGAGGTAGTGAACGGTGAGAAGGTACGTGGATGGTGCGTCTGAGTAAGCTGGTCACGTGATCCAAGGGCGATATCCGGGGCACACCGGTATGGTCCAGCTATTGGACAGCTATTGGACAGCTATTGGACAGCTATTGGACAGCTATTGGACAGCTATTGGACAGCTATTGGACAGCTATTGGACAGATATTGGACAGATATTGGTCAGTCATTGGTCAGTCATTGGTCAGTCATTGGTCAGATATTGGACAGATATTGGACAGATATTGGTCAGATATTGGACAGATATTAGTCAGTCATTGGACAGTCATTGGACAGATATTGGACAGATATTAGTCAGTCATTGGACAGTCGTTGGACAGATATCAGACAGATATTAGACAGATATTAGACAGTCATTGGACAGATATTGGACCGAGACGAAACAAAATGAAACACCAGTACATTGATTGAAATGATATTAATGGAATTAGGGAGATTGAGTATTGAAAGACACTCAAGGATTGGTTGGAATGGATACTGTTAGTGAGGTACTATGAGCCCTGACATTTTAAACGTGGTAGTATGAGCCCTGATCTCCCCCGGTGCCCCAAGCTAAGAACACCAATGGACATAGCAAATTAGATATTATAGCCTGTACACTACTTCTAGGCAATTACCTCTTTCCTACGGATTATTGTACAGAAACTACCGGTGCACGTTTATATGCAGGACATCACATAAAACATGTACCCAGTTTCCATTTTGGGAAGCACATGCCAATATAGCTTATACACGGAGTATTAGAAAGTAATAAAATCTAAAAGAATCTGACATTTTTGCGTATCCTGCATATAGTATATTTTTCGGCACTTAAAAAAGAGACTACATGTCAAAGTTCAGTTTCCATATTCTATTAGACCAAACAATTGAGACCTCTTCTCGTATCCTGATTGAATTTCTTTAAAAATGCTGTACTTTCACTGGTTTTAATGATTATCCTGCATATACGCCTTTAATCAAGACAATACACCTGTACACCACAGAAATTACTCGAGAATGTCACACCCGCATGGTTTAGAGTGCCAAGACTTCTGATAAGCCTATTCCTGCACATAGTGTCAGGCCAGGCACCAGGGAACAAGCAACCATTCGGCCAAAACATGTTTCAGATGTGTTTCAAGTGTGTTTCAGGTGCGTTTGAAGTCTGTTACACATGTGTTTCAAGTGTGTTTCAGGCTTAACAATGGCGGGCTCGTAACCGCCAGGCGTAACCGCCGCCTCCTCCATTTCCTCCCACCTGCTGCTCCACTCCTGCACCTTCCCCATCGTGCACTGGCCGCGACTTCAGCCTTCCCTTGCTAACTACTTTTCTCTACAATAAATGTCTCTAGATGTGGGCCCAGTTAGAGGTATGTTTCATGCTTGCATATAGAACGGCGTGTTTCAGCAGCAGCACGACTCTGCAGTAATTTTTTGACAGCCAATCGTTTTGGTGATTTGGTGGTTATTGAGGCGCAGGTTACCGCCAGCCCCCAGAAACAGAACGGATGGAACGGATGGAGGGGATAAAGGATGATACAGGTGAAACGGATGAAACCGATCTGAAACACTTGTGAAACACTCTTGAAACACTTGTGCAAGACTCATGAAACACTTGTGAAACACTCGTGAAACACTCGTGAAACACTCGTGAAACACCCAACACTCATTAAACATATGAAACAGAAACAGATCTATAACAAATATCCAGAAACACACCAAAATATCACCACTCATAACATCAACAATTCAACAATGGTACTAACAGCAGATTGAAAAGGCCCATGTTGCATATGCCTGTATAGGCATCTTCAGCACACTCTTTTCGCTCATGTCACTCTTTGTCAAAGAACGTCTATATATAGGAGAGGCCACGGTGGCCACCATAGCGGGACTCATCTTGGGCCCGCACTGCCTTGGGTGGTTCGACCCTCTTTCGTGGGGGAATGCAGAGCATTTGACATTGGAGATATGCAGGATCGTCTTATGTATCCAGATTGTGGCGGTGGCTGTGGAATTGCCCCGCAAATACATGAAGAAACATTGGCTCTCCGTGGCCTTGTTATTGGTGCCCGTGATGACTGCAGGCTGGTTGATTGTGGGCTTATTTATATGGGTGCTCATTCCGCACTTTTCGTTTCCGGCTGCTCTTTTGGTTTCGGCCTGTGTGACCGCTACGGATCCGGTTTTGGCTGCTGCTGTGGTTGGTAAGGGTAAGTTTGCCGAGCGGGTTCCCGGCCACTTGAGGAACTTGCTTACTGCGGAATCGGGATGTAATGATGGCATGGCGTTCCCATTTATTTTCTTGTCGTTGTTTATTCTCATCCACCCGGGAAACGCTAGGGAGGTGGTGAAGGATTGGTTCACGCTTACCATCTTGTGGGAGTGCATATTCGGGGCCATTCTTGGCGCTGTTTTGGGTTACATTCTCCGGAAGGCCGTTTACTATGCGGAGAAAAAAACGTTGATCGACCGGGAATCGTTCTTGGCATTTTTCGTGTTCTTGGCCTTTAATTCCGCCGGAATTGGGTCCATGCTTGGTGTGGATGATCTCCTTGTGTCGTTCGCTGCAGGAACGGCTTTTGGCTGGAATGGAGACTTTGCCAAGAAAACGGAGGAGTCCCATGTATCCACGGTCATCGACTTGCTTCTCAACTTGTCGTTTTTCGTGTATTTTGGGGCCATTGTGCCGTGGGCCCAGTTTAATAGCCCGGAAATCGGGCTCAATGTGTGGAGACTCATTGTTTTGGCCATTGTCATCATTTTCCTCAGAAGAATTCCCGCTGTTTTGGCCCTCAAACCGTTTGTTCCCGATATAAAAACATGGAGAGAGGCGCTTTTCTGTGGCCATTTTGGTCCTATTGGTGTGGGAGCCATTTTCGCCGCTATCTTGGCCAGACAACACGTAGAGGAGCACGTTTCCTCGGAGGAAACTGACCTTTCCAATGCTCCTACGCCAGGAACAGAACATTACCAGGTCATCGCCACAATCTGGCCCATAGTATGCTTCATTGTGATTGTTTCCATTGTGGTACATGGCTCTTCGGTCGCCGTGTTGGCTCTTGGAAAGAGATTAAACCGGATGGCCATTACCATGTCGTTCACCGTGACCAATACGCAAGACCAAGGAACTTCATGGATGTCACGGTTGCAGAAGTTGGAAAACACCTCCACCTCCTTTTCTTTGCACAGAATCGACAGCCAGGAGAAATCCTCCGAGCCCTTACCGCAGGCCAGCACCGTCGAAACTTCGGGAATCAAAGTCAGGCCTGCAGGAGGAGCCAGAAGAAAGAAGCACCGGAAAAAGAAGGACAGAAGGCACAGCCAGCACGATGTATCGGCCACATCCGAGCGGGCCAGGCCGCAAGCAGAGTTTCTCCAGCTCGGAAGAAGCCCGTCGGTGGCAGTTTCTCGCGAGGAGACCTCTGCAAAAGAAGCTTCTACCGAGGATTCGTACAATTCTTCGGATAATTTCAGGGAAGAACGGCTCAAGAACGACGAGCGTGTGCAGGATAATATGGGCCCTGCCAATGTGTATGAAGAAGGCAATAAGGTGATGATAGAAGATGCCGACGGAGAAATCATCGATACAGGGTACCAGGAAAGCAATCAATCGGAAAACGAAAACAGTTCCATTGGTGGGCTGACTTCTGGAGGTGTGAGTCTCCATTCGGAGGCATCGTTACGGCGCCACATGTCGGAATACTCAGTAGTCTCGGAAAAGTCGCTTGACTCCACGCCATCGGAGAAGGCCCACAAGGGCCCCAACCGCAGAAAAACCATCGTGAAGTCCGAGGGAGAAGGCCGGGGCAAGCGGTTCTACGCCCATAGAGTCGACAACATGTTATTCATCGAGAACATCGATGGAGATATCATCAGACGCTATAAGTTGAACAAACATGACAACCCCAAGTCAGCCAAGGCAGCCAATCCTACTGCTCCAAACCGGTCGCGGTCCGGTACTTTGGTGGGCAAGGCGCTTTCCATGGTGGGTATAAAAAGAAGCCGAGATTCTGATACGGCCACGGAACTCATTCACAACAGTCCACAGGAACAAAACTCCGAGATGGCAGTGCCAGAAGCGGTTCCAGAACAAAGCGAACACGCCCATTCGGAATACGAAACCGACGGAACCGATCACAGTGAAGACGAAGACGACGAAGACGACTTGCCAGAGGAAACCGAGGTGGAGCGCACCAGACGATTAGCGGCTTTGGGCAAGATCTCCAACGGCCGTCGTGACGCCAGCGACGAGGAGTAGTAGGGAAACCTCCCAACGCACCAAAGTCGAGTATGTCAGTATGATAATAAGTGGATATAACACACGCGATGGAAGCAGGGAGACGAACGAACACGCCAGTTTATCACCGGGATTAACATATGGTTCGAGGTGTTAAGTACTGGTCTCAGAGGTTGAGTAATTATACTCGTATGATACAGTGGTGAGAGTAGTGGAAAATGAGATTGACCAAGGTTCAAATCCGAGTCTTATGTCCATTCCTTTTTATATGCAGAGATAAAAGTGGGGCATTGAACTAATACCTTATTACGCTTATTGTTTTATGAATCTTGACTCATCCCAAAAATTCATATATATTTTCACAACTCTTATGCTCCAACCATTCCGTTCATATCCAACACATACTGCTACTCACCATAAAAACATTCATCAAATGGACGTGAAAACAGCTTTTCTTAACAGTAACGTTGAAGACCATTTACACTAAACAGATTCCTCGCAAAAGCTCAAGAATGGTCCAAAAGATAAGGAACACCTTAAAATGCCTCCAGAACACAAGGAACACATTCAGAGCATTCTATGTGGTGATCTTTTGGTAATTTTAAATAGCTTAACTGAGGTGTCGATGACAAAGGAAATGCTTAGTAGCATCTTTCCAAAGAAGGATTAAAAGAAGCCACAAATTTCTTATGAACATTGTGGTTGGAAAGGGATACACTAAGTTGGATTTGGGTGAATATATTGATGCTCTATTGCTAAACCATGGACTTGATGAATGTAGTGAATGACGCTCTTCCCTTCCACTTATATAATGGACACTTCGCTTCATTATGTTATGGAATACTTTAATCAAAATCAACTGCATGGACTATACCAAGAATATACACTATATTGGAATATACATTATGCTAAGCACTATATTATACATTATAATACACTATACTGTGATTTATACTATGTTAAACATGCTCTATGCTCTATGTTATATATGCTATATGTTGTATATGATCTATGTTCTATATGTTCTATATGCTGTATACTCTATGCTATATACTCTATGCTATATACTCTATGCTCTATGCTCTATGCTCTATGCTCTATGCTCTATGCTCTATGCTATGTCTGACTCTCTTATGATTCTAGTCGTGTCTCATTCTTATTTGGTCTCGTTTGCATAGTCCACACTGATCTTATGTCTTCTCTCGCAATGTCTATTATCACCTCTCATAAACTGAAGCTATAGAGATATCTGT
>NLAL01000039.1:0-111594 GCA_002374735.1 Metschnikowia sp. 13-106.1
TGAAACTGCAGTGTCTCACAACCAGACCCTTCCTTTGTCGACAAAAAAGAGTGGATTTGGTGGTTCAACAGATGTTCCCAGAACCTCCCCTCCACATGCCCCTCGCAACATCCACCCTGGTGTCAACCTTCACACTGACAATATCAATAGTTCGATGACTAAGCCGAATAATGATGATTCTATTCCCTCACTCAAGCCTTTAGTGTTGAATAGTCTGAAAAACCATCACGCAGACAGCTTTGGCAAATCTCAAAAGCCTGAAGCATCAGCCTCACATGCTGTCAAGAAGCCTCAAGCTCCTAAGACTGCCAAGCAAACAAAGAAAGAACGGGAGCAAATAAATGACCGCCAAGTCATTGCCAAATTGAAGACTGTGGTCAACAACAAAGACCCTTCATCCTTGTTCCGTATCATTCTGAAAGCTGGGCAGGGTGCGTCTGGTGAGGTTTACCTTGCAGAATCATTAATTCCTGGACAACAAGGCCAGAAGGTCGCGATCAAGCAAATGGACTTGCAAGCACAACCGAGAAAAGAATTAATTATTAATGAGATTCTTGTGATGAAGGATTCGAGACACGACAATATCGTGAACTTTTTGGATTCTTATTTGAGAGGTACAAATGACTTGCTCGTGATTATGGAGTACATGGAGGGAGGTTCATTGACTGAAGTCATTGAAAGTAACGAGAACAAGCTCAATGAAAGGCAAATTGCCACTATTTGCAATGAGACTTTGAAGGGGCTACAGTTCTTGCATAAGAAACATATCATTCATCGTGATATTAAATCAGACAATGTTTTGCTCAGTGCAGGTGGAAACGTGAAGATCACCGATTTCGGGTTCTGCGCTAAACTTACAGATCAAAGATCCAAGAGAGCTACCATGGTTGGAACTCCATACTGGATGGCACCTGAAGTGGTAAAACAAAAAGAATACGATGAGAAGGTTGATTGTTGGTCCCTCGGAATTATGACTATTGAAATGATCGAAGGCGAGCCACCTTACTTGAATGAGGAGCCCTTGAAGGCATTGTATTTGATTGCAACCAATGGAACGCCCAAGCTCAAGAAACCCGAATTGTTGAGTAATTCGATCAAGAAGTTCTTGTCGATTTGTCTTTGCGTTGACGTGAAGTACAGAGCGTCTACTGATGAGCTTTTGGAGCATTCTTTCATCGAGTTCAAAGCTGGCGATGTGAGAGAGTTAGCTCCTTTGCTCGAGTGGAAAAAGAATACATAGGACAATTGTCTCAAAGCATCTAAGCGATGTCGAGATTTTTGTCGTCTAGAACAACATACCGACAGATTTCAACTGAGACCCATGCAAGCATGGAGCAGCTGCTGACATCTGCCGGAAGGTCACCCTGTATTTACAGGATCATCTTGCTCAAATGCAGGATATATATGGTTTAACGTAGTAAGAGAAGCGATTCTAATTTTGGCTGCGCCATGTAAAGTGGAAAAGTGCACACCAGCCCCTAAGTACTAAACGCTTTCATTCTTGTGTGCAGTACGCCAAGTCACGCATGGGGCTGTGGTATTTTCAGTCACGAATTGTTCCCCTGCTTGATCCACAATTTTTTTAATGCAACTATTTCCAAAAGTATCTGCATGATACATTATAATGGATTATTTTGTTACCTCAAGGAGACCCAACCCTGATTGAAAATTTTTTTGGTCTTCTCAGTTTGCAATTTTTTCCCCGTTACCAAAAATTACTTACGTTAAATAAATCAACTCAGACTACGAATTTCTTGATTTACAAAAAAAAAAAAAACCAAACATACTGAAAAAGTGTGACTCACCCAAAAAATTCAAAAATGGTGTTTATACCCCCAAGCCATTGGGTGCTCGTAACCGATTGTGTTATGCTCTTTTGCTCTTGTTTTTGCCCCATCTAGTCGGTGAAATCCCCCGCACTTTTCAAATAAAGCCTCTCCATGCGTAAATCTGTCTGCATACATTACATACAGGGCTGCACCGTATTAGAAGATAATCCGCGCCAAGAGTTATACTTTTTTTTTTTTTAATGTGTAATTAATCAACCGGAGGGACTTTTACGACAAACAAAAGATATATTCCAAAATGAGAAAGCAAATAAGAGCTCAGAACACATGAAGTCCAAGTACTTCAGATTGGAGAAAGTTTCTTTTGCAGACTAGCCAGTCAACAAAAGTGGTGAACGTTTTATGTGTATGGTGATTCTCTTGTTTCTACGTAGAAGAGGAGGTTATGTGGTAAATGAAGTGAATATTTAGTTATATCATTGTCTGCTTAAAAGGTTTTGCCGCTTTGAAAATAATCTCCATCGTCAGCATGAATGTTGGGCTTTGGCGCGTTCGAGACTGAGGTTATGCCCAAGTTTGTGACAAGAGGGTCGTACTTAGGCAGAGTAAGCTCATCTTTTGAATCCTTGCACGAGTAGTATCTTCTGTCCAAAGATGCAAGAGCTTGCTCGGTCGTTCCAAAACCGGAGCTGTTGATGTTCAAACTGCCATTGTTGTTTTGGTCTGATGCCAGGTTGGTCTGGTTGCGGTTATGCGGTGGAAAGCTTTCAGTAGTCAGCAATGAGCTTTGGATGTTGTCCATGGAGGGAACAGAGCGAGCAGAATAGAATTGGGAAACGGAAGACAGGTTGTGGTTTTGATTGGTTTCCTGAGGCTGGTTTTGACGGACGTTTTGGGAGTTACCCAAGTCGTGATGTTGACCCACGGAAGGCTTTGAAGTTTGAAAGATCCCTTGGTGACCATGCACATGGCCCTGGTTTAGGGTAGTGTTGTACTGATTGGGTGAGCCCGGTTCAGAAATGTACGTAGTGTCCGTATACATTGGTAGGGAAGATCCTACGTATGCAGGTAATTCAAACTTAGGCCCTGCTGTCCCCATCATAGTCGGAGAAACGTTACCTTCAGGCTTTTCAATGGTACCAGTCAGGTGTGCCAAGGAAAAGGCTCCGGCTGTTGGTACCTTGGAATCTGGGGAAAACAAGGTATATTGCAGGAAGCGAGAAGACGAAGCGGAAGAATTCTGACCACGTAGATCTGAATTGGGGAAGGAATAGAAACCCTGGTCAATGAGTGTGTCTGGGTAATGAAGTGAAACATCGGTATAAGACAACCTAGGGTCAAATTCATGAAACACTCGGCGTTTCTTGAAGTTCCTATTCGCGTGGTCTCTCCTGCTCAGCGCTTTGTTCATCAGGGGGTATTCCAAAGTGCTAATCTGGTTCATGGTAGGTGGTACGTGAAAAGACCTGGTTCCGTCCATAAGCTGTGCCATGTTTCGATGTGAAGTGTCAATGGCGTGTGGCTCTTGCGATATCATTGGCCTATTGTAATCACCAGGTCCGTTTCCATAGGTTTCAGTAAGATTAGCACTGTTGGTACGACGGTTGATAACGCGCTTGACTTCGGGGTTAGGACATTTCAAAATGGACATGTTTTGGAGCTGGTAGTTGCTGTCCAAAAAGAAGTTGGCTTCATTTTCAAGTGGAAACTTGCCACCTAACGATGACCGCTTCAATGCCTGCCATACACGCGACGAGATGGTGACATTTTTCAATTCAGTTTGAGTCGGCCTAAGAATTTTTCCCGTCAACACATCATGGGCCGAAAAATACAGAATAAGATGCACTGTTTGCTTGTCTTCGTCGTCTCCCGAGTCTGATGAATCAGAGTAGATCGTAAGGGAAATTGTCTTTTTGATAAGAGCCTCGTCAACTATAAACCCACCTTGGGCATTCGCTTGATTTGGGGGGTTTGCCGTATCCCCTGATGCGGTTTGCTGATTCTTAGAGGGCACATAGCCCACAGAATTGGCAGGCCATATTGCATTTGAGTTGAGGGGGTTTGAATTAAAACCTACACTCAAAGATCCGAGCTTGTGGCTTGATGGGTTTTGTTTCTGTAAATGATGCGTGGATGATATTTCCGTAATTTTGCCATGAAAAGAGCCATAGGCAAGGTTCAGGAGACTGTGAGGCTTCAATTCAGTGCTGGGGTACTCAAAGCTTTTGTGAGGTCGGAGGTTTTCCTTATGTTGGGAAAACTGCATGTCTTGGCTATAGCTAAAGCGATCGTTGAACCCCAAGTATTTGTCAACGTATCCAAGATTGACATGTTTGTCTTCCACTTTCACTGACGGATCTTTGCACTTTGCACTCTTTCGACCCTTACGCTTTTCTCCTTTTTCAGAAAATTTGTCTAAGGCTCGATAAATTAGAAAGCGGCCCAAAATTCGAGAAGCAGACCATGCAATTCCATCAGTCCATCTTTTAATCTCTGACAGCTTCTCCACAAAAACAAACACGCTTCCCAGTTTTATCAAATCTCCTCTTTCACGCTCAACTGGTCGACGCTGAACAAGAGGAAGCTCATTATTCAAAGAAGCCTCGATGATAAGAAGGGCATCTAGATTTGACCCCACGAACCCTTTGTATGTAGGCACAAGCGGTGAAGTCATCTGATGAAAGCACCAAGAGGCGTCAAGTTGATATAAGCAGGCTCAGGTGAGTATTTGATTCACTCAGGGTCTTTGATGACTCCCTTATCGCAAGGAATTCTGCTAGAGAAAGTCGGTGGCTAACCACAGCTATGGAACCTGGGACGCAAGATTAATTGGGTGCGAAGGAGTAAGAGCAGAATCAGGATCTCTGAAGATGGATGTAAGTCAACACAAGACAGCTTGAAGATATCAATCGACGAGAGCACGCAATGAGTCTTTCGTAAAAGCTTAAGCTTTAGTGAGATAAGACGAATACTTAGAAAGTAGTCTTTCGGGAAGGGAGGGCACAATGCTGGATAAAGGAAGCGTTTGGAGGCACAGCTATTTGAAGCCAAACTGGAAAACTTATCCTTAAGAATTGATGAAGAATGTCAAGTAGAAGCGGTTGTGGGTTTTAAAAGGATGTGCTACATAATGCTTACACGTTGGGCGACTAGGTACAGATATTTTAAAAAAAAAGAAAGTTTAAAACGCGCGCTCGACAGTCTCAGATGTATTGGCCGCAGCATCATTATGCCGGCCCACAGTTGCATTTCATGCCGGGTCGCAGATACATGCATACACGCTACAATTCCCTCCACGATAACAAATACAGTTGCAACATCTAACCACACCAAAAAACGCTTCCAGCCCCAAACAGAAGACTTCACAATTTTGAAAAGTGCCGGTTGTCAGCATTTCGTTGCAGTGCTCATCAAAGATGATTCTTTGAAAAAAGTGGCGGTGACCTGGAGATCTCGAGGTGATTTTAATATGGTGCTTCCTGTAAGATCTTTTTATAGCCGTGTAGCCCGTTTCACATCACCTCATATACTCCAGGTATATCCGAGGTGCCATGCAGGTGGAGCAAACAGAAGGTGAGGATACAACGGTGCGATCCTACGTAAAAAATGTAGGTTGCGCATTGGTGTGCAAGCGCACGGATCGATACTTCACACTGGAGGAAACAACTATCATAAGATATGTTTTGATGGGACAAGATTCCAGGTGATAGTCATAAGTAATAATTACTTGAGAAGACACAGAGTAAAGAGACTTGATTGAGTGACTTTGCAACGCTTATGGCGGAATATCAAATACAAATTGCTAAAAGTGTGAAAAGATGCGATTGCGCCAAAACTCATAGAAGGTTCGTTAACATGCCAGTGAGCTTTCAAAGCCTAAAATTGCGCCCTTTTTGAACCTTAAATCAATGTTTTCAATTACTACTTTCAAAAAGTAAACAATGATTGAATGTCAATAAAGAAGTCAGTAATAGACTATATAGAAAATTAGTTTCTATGAGTTTAGATTCCGGGGTTGTGGAAAAGGGTTAGTTGCAGCACGCGCTAACCGGCATACGTTGTCCTCGCTTCTCATCAGTTCGTTTGTTAGCGACATGTTATGAGTGTACCAAATCGGCTAAAACCAGAAATTAAAATCGGGGTCTGACATTTGCCTGAATAAAAATTTGCAACACGAAATATCGTGTTTGTATGGCGTTAGAACCGGTAGTAATCACCAAGGAAGTCTAAACCGTTGATACACATTCCTCGTCCCGAGATCAATTTTGCGTGTCATAACACTCGCGTGTACTATTGTTCTAAAGTTAACAAATTCGAAAAATTCACCATACAGGTAAAGCTGGATCTCATCGATTATTATGCTAAGTCAAGCGGCGCTCACTAAATGTATTCGCTATTCAATGCAATGGGGGTTATCCTTTGTTCATTATGCATGAGGAGTGCGCCTTTTCAAAGATACTTTGATGAACCCTGCATCTCGCATACGCGGTTCGGCAATGCTTCTGCATCATACCCTTGTGCAGTATCCGTGAAACAGTAAAAGAAGCATCTCCTAACCTATGTGCTAATATTGCATCAGGAGGACAGGTCAACCCTAACTATTGTTCGAGTGAGAAATTTCTTTTTAGTCTATAGTTGATTTTCTCTTTCTCCTGCAAAAGACGGACACTTATTCGGAAATATGCAACAGCCGGCAACGTTAAGACTTTGAGGAAAGCGGAAATAATATTGAGTTGCAACATCAAACCGTTTTCCATAGATATATCGTTATTATTTGATCTTTTAGATAATCTTATCAGTTGTAGGAAAAATTTGCTGATCTACCTGAGAATCAAGACTTGCAGCAGACCCCAGATTCGAGATCTGTTCTCATGACTGATGTTTTCGCTAGGTTCCCCCTTCGTCGTAAGCTACAGATTATACTTTAGAAGTTACATACAAACAAAAAGGGCAGGGGGCAGAACAAATCTGTGGTGCCCATTGTTCATGAAGAGCGGAATTTTCTACTCGCGTGCTTTCCTTAATCTCTGATTATAGATTTCCAGCAGTCGTATATTGTTAAAAATTTCCGTTTAATTTGAAGCCTTTCCACTTCCTGGGTTTCTGCTCTTTGAAAGAGCCATGTTTCTACAGATTGCTTCGATCAAAGGAAAAAGGTACACGTCTACTACATTTAACCATTCTTGCAGCGTAAAAGTGCAGACACTTATTTTAGAAGATGAGCTTTTGACACACGCGTATGGAACGGAATTTAAGGTATGGGGCGCAAAAATCCTCGCTTCAAGGGCTTGAATGACATTCATCTCGAGGTCCCATATATGCAAGTTGAAGCAAGTGCGCGGCATGCAGTTCTAGCGGCTCTTGCCCGCAGCAGTCATGTACTGATATGTGTCGAGATGCTCTACAACATAAACATTGATGGGTTCGTCAAAAATCTATGATCTGATGATCTGATATACGTAAAATAGTCTACATGTATTTACTTCAAAACACTAGTTGCTAAAAAGCCTGATAAACAGAAATTACTCTAATTTATTTGGTTAGGGCACACCGGGCGTCATGGCCCAAGGTAGGCTATATATTCCCAAATATTCTTCATTCTTCTTTGTGTAGATTGCATAGATATTCAAAAAAAAAGGCTTTTACTAAAATGCCTTCGATTCCGGGGATCAATGCACCCGCGAAATTCAACCCTTCGTAATTGGCCCCAGGGATCTAGATCGATCGGACAGTCATGCAGGACTGTATACAACACTCACACTGATTTGCATGGAACAATAGAAGCCTGCATATCGGGGAGCGTAAGGTCACCTGACTTTAAACGCTACTTTCAAGTGTGTGAATAAAGTACGCATTGCCTCGGTTATATGTGAATCCCTAAATACACTAAATTAGAGGCTTAGTAGCTGACTTCTTCATTCAATATCCTTTCATAGAGCGATAAAAATTCCACGAATAATATAGTCTGATTTCCGAAAATGTCTTTCCGAACTTTAGTTTTGAGGATTATTTTCTCTTGCGGTATTAGTAAGCGATGTGGAGATGGTTCGTCTTCTCAATGGACGTTGCTTTATTATCTCAACATACATTTACAGCCGCAGCTATTGTGATGGACCCGCCCTCTGGCATACAACTGATGCATCATGTGGCTCGCACATAATCATGCAAGCCCTCACGGGATGCACAGATGTATCATGTTTCTACAACAACTACACATTTCAGAGCTTTTGGAGAGTTGTTGCACTCAGAGAAGCCAGAACGGGCCAGATAGAATCTATGAACAAAACTTCGGCTTTAAAATTTATTGCGTGTGGTAAAGGATCCCTTTAACACTATGGTGACTTATCGAAATAGGAGTTTAAAGGACGGATCTAAAGTAAACGAGACCTAAAAAAATACTTAAGCGCCTTTGCATACCAGTAAAATATTACGCCTTTGAATAGAATATATTTTTAATTGAGCAGGAAGCTGTGCGTAGTCGCGTGCGCGGAAGGAGTACCTTCATGACCATGCCTTTGGCTCGATTATTAAACACTCACACGATGTTAGTAAATTTTCCTTCGCTTCAACCAGCGACAATTCTGTCTTGACCTTGTAGACATCACCGTGCACCACACACTTCCGTCCTGTTTTACTCACCACAGTACATTTGATCATCACATACAGATCAGTCATGCAAGGCTGAAAATAATTGATATTGAGATTAGCCGTTACTGCTCGTTTCAGATGATAGTTTTGAAATCCAAGTCGGCATGTGAGCTCATCCAAGAGTGTGGCCAATAATCCGCCATGCACTATGTTTGGATGGCCCGAAAGGTAAGACCCCAAACGGAAAAATGTATACGAAATGTTATTCTTGTCGGCAATATTTTCCGGTTTGAGATCGTTGAAATCATTAAGGAATTCATCATCAATGAGGAAAAGCGTGGGCGACCTAAACTCTATACGCTTTGAACCACTTAAAACATCGCCGGTCAAATGCGGGTGAAGATTCTCCTCAATGGCAGCACAGATGGGATTCTCAGCATTATGTTGTGCCGCTATTTCTTTGTAGTGAGAATAAACTTTCTCAAAGTCCATGTTGTCTTGTTCTACCAGTGGTGGCGGTGGCGGTGATGTGAACCCGAGGATGTGTGGGGCATTGGAGAAGCTGAATGCTGCGTAAAATGCGTGTGACATGCAGGAAACCCCTATAACCACTACATTTTTAAAGCTTACAATTACTAGCAAGCATTAGTCAAAATAGCTTAAGGTACTAGCTGTTTTCCCTAAAAGATTGTTCAGATACTGGCGTTTGCAATAGTTTATTTCTTATGGCACACACACTCGAATAATTAAATAGTATAGTTTCTATATCCATGCTGAACGTTAAGCATGAAAACATATTCCACATAAATGAACTTCAATAGAATCAAATACAAATTTCAAACCGTCTCACATAAAATTTGGGGGATTTATTACAAAACCAGGCCAAACACCTTTTGGAAGGCGGTCTTTCCGTCCTTATCGAGAATGTTGCCATGGCACATAACAAGCGTCAGGAAGTCCCAGGAATTGATGGCTTGAAGACCTGGTTTGGAGACCTTGACGGAGGCCAAACGACGGAACAAAAAACGTCCTATTGCACTATCGGCATTTAAGTACCGAGCAAGAAAAGACCATCCTGTGAATGGGTTATAGTTTTCGGGGAAGCCAGTCTTCACCGAGAATTGTTCCATGGGTTGATCTGAGCGGAGGTTGAAGAGCAAATCGGCTTCATACACCGATTTCGATGGCTTGTGGTAGGTCACGAGTTCCTTGTTGCCAGAGGCGGGCAAGTAGACAAATTGGAAGTTGTCTAAGATTTCTGGCTCCGCCACGCCAATTTCCTTAAGCTTAGCGCTATCAATAACCTCATAAGCATGCTTGCTAGTGATACGGTAATCCACAGTGGTAGGCCCATCAGTCAAGGCGCCTTCCATGGCAATGATCTTTAATTCAGGAAACTCCTTTTTGAAGGAATGAGCTCCCATTGTGTGCTCCATGTCCGGAACGATAAGATGGGTCACATTGGGGGTTTCCGAAAAGAGATTCAAGGCCTTTTTGACATCTTCGCAGTAAGGGATTGCTGACCAAACCACAATGGAATTTTGAATCTTGAAGAGGGCCATCCGGCTGCCGAAATTGATACGGTCAAAACGCGTAAATGCGCCGCTTGAGACTACGATGTCATCGGCTAATTTGCGTGTAATCAATTGGATTGGAGATGGGTAACCCATGATAGATAATTGAATATAGAGTGATTCGCCGCCGGCCAAAATTTAAGTGAGAACTTGCTATGATGATCGGCCTGTACACAAGCGCATGCCTGACCTTGTTCATTGTTGCCATCCAAAAGCCAATCATGAACAGGTGCTTTTTCCATCTTTGAAGAAAGTTCTCTAAAATATAAGACACTGCAATCGAGTGGGCTTTTAATCAATTCTCCCGAATAAAGCTCAATACACTTGTATCTCACTAGATATACGCAAAGATTCTAGACTGAGATTATTTTAGAGAAGATTCGGAGTCCCCACAACCATGACACCGCATTAAGGCACAGATAGTTGTCTGAATCAAAAAGGTGTTATCTTCAAAATCGTATGAAGAAGAAAATATGAAAAACTGAGGATAAATTTCCAGCAGCTGTGGCGGGGAACCTGAGAAGTCTTTCCCAGTTAAAATCAGCAGAATGACTCCTTGACACATTCCTGTGCGCACTTAAGCGGTATGCGCCACGATAAGACGTCCACAGTAACACTGATCCCAACCAAGGGGACACAGGCTTTTTCAAAGCAGTGAAACAATTAAAGGATTTGATCTCATTGATTTTAGAAGCTGTGTCAAGGTTTCTTATACCTCAAAATTCAAATATCAACGATGGCTTTGTTGAGCCAGGCAAGTGGGGCTCGCAACCAATGCACTTAACTAGTCACGTGCATAGTTACGTCCGATAATGACGCACCTGAGCTCCATCTCCTGGCCTACTTTTCTTGCTCCATCCAAGAGGCAATTCTTTCATACCGATCAGGTTTAAGCTCAAGTAGTAACATTAACATTGAGGTTTATTGATTGTTACTTCAGCGGTATATTCAAGGTCTATTTTTTTAGCCTCAGATATCAGTCTCCTTTACCGAAAATTCGTGGATTTCCTCGATTCTTCCTTTATACTTAAAGCAACAGAATCATCTAAAGGCTTAGCCATACACCGGGTCGAAACTTCAATGCTTCAATCCATTCAAAGACGCATTCATGCGTTGTATGAGGAGAGGATCTCGCCGAACCTCGGGGTCAGCCTACTACTCCTATCGCAGTTCCTCAACTCGATAATGATTCTCACTTGCAAGCTCCTTGAGGCCGACCCCGACTTCTCGGAGCCCATTCAGCCCGTTCAGATCTTGCTAGCCCGGATGTTTATTACATACGTCTGCTGCGTGGCATACATGCTAATAACTAAATCTGTTGATGATGCGCCGTTTGGCCCGCCGAACTTGCGTGGGTTGTTGATTTTGAGAGGCGTGACAGGCTTCTTTGGGGTGTTTGGTATGTACTACTCATTGCAGTACCTCAGTCTCTCGGATGCAGTGTCAATTACGTTTTTGATTCCTATGGTCACTGCTTTCATCGCTTGGGTACTTTTGCGCGAGAAGTACTCGGTGTTGGAAGCAGTATGCTCTTTGTTGTCTTTGGTGGGTATTTTACTAGTGGCAAAGCCAGATTTCTTATTTGGCGGCCGGGCAGAGGCCGAATTGCCCGAGGGGGACTCTGCAGAGTCACTGTCATCCCGGCTCCGTGTTTTAGCCACGATCATGGGATTAGTGGGTGTGTGTGGCGCCTCCTCTGTTTACGTTGTTTTGCGTAAGATTGGAAAGTCTGCTCATCCACTTCTCTCGGTGAGTTACTTTGCGTTGACCACCTGTGTTGTGTGCTTGGTGGCCACTATTGTGATGCCTTCTGTGACCTTCCAGATGCCAACAACTTTCCGCCAATGGTTTCTCTTCTCCTTGATTGGCTTTCTGGGATTCTTCATGCAGTTCTGCTTGGCAGCTGGCCTTCAGCGGGAAAAGGCTGGAAAGTCGTCCATGATGATCTATTCCAACATGGTCTTTGCACTCATCTGGGACTTTGTTTTCTGGGGTCACATCCCGGGCATTCTCAGTCTTTTGGGAATAGGCCTTATCATCACCAACGCTTATATTATTATCAAGTATAGGCCCGCTACAGAAGAGGACTCAAAAGCCACCGATATCGAGATGGTCGCCAAGTACGACGTGCCAGACGATATTGATTTGGACTTTATCATCTCAGACGATGAATCTGAGGGATCCAAATCACCTAATAGACGGGACTAGATCAAATATTCCATGCTTCACAATGTGAAAGAGAGGAAGGGACCTTCCCAAAATTTCGCCAAGTTTTCCTTGCCCTTTAATTTAACTTAGAGGGGCTGATTTTTAATAGACAAAAGAAATTGTATGGATGTAGATCTCATTCTTCGCCAAGCAAACAGATAAACAGACAGATGAATGTGCTGCAAACTTTACTTGTCTTTAGACTCTATATTGTCGAGCCAGGAAAGCTTTTTCTGTAAGTCCCTAACCTGACTTAAACATTCTTTGACACTGGCAGTTTGGGTTGTGGAACCGGAGCTAGCAGCATGTGTATCGCCAATAGCACTGATAAGGCGGCGAGAGTTGTTTAGGTTCACGTCAAGATACTCGATTTTGAGCACATCGTTTGTAGCCCTGTCCCGAGGAAGGGCCGTGAGCTGCTTGAGTGACATGTGAAGAGTAAGGAGTACGCGTAGTGCTTGTAGTTGAGTATATGCTCGGTGCACAGGTGTGTAAGCTTGGCAAGTGTTCACCCATTCAAGCAGCCATGAAGCTCATAAAGTGTATTAAACGAAAGGAAAATCATTCCTTGCGATTTGAATCAATACTTTTGCATATTAAGTCAATCGAGGTTCTGTTGGTCTCCATGACTACATGGAGTGCATATAACCATGGTAATCATACCGCACGCATGAGATGATGGTATCTTAAATTAAAACAAATTGCTTGCAATCTGAATTCCCGGAATCATAAATCTCATATCTACCAATAAATTTGTACTTCTGTCATGAGTGGGTTCGGGCTCCAAACCCCAAGAGGCACTGGAACTTCAGGTTATGTGCAGAAAAGTGCTACCGAAAAGAGACTACTGGGGTTCCGTGAAAAGCGAGATAGAGAAGCCCTAGAACAACAAAGACGAGAGAAAAGAGCCCGCATGTCACAAGCTCGATATGAGGCTTCGGCTGAATTGAGAACTTTCGACCAGAAACGGGAAATAGAGGTCAAGTGTATGGAACTACGTGAGAACCTTGAAGAACAAGACCTACTGGACCTGGAAATAGACGCAAAGGTGAAATTATTGAGGCAATCTCTCTCTAAACAAAACAAGGAGATTGTCCTGAAGCAATCCGATGACTCTCAAAAGAAAGATGACAAGTCTGATGACAAGTCTCTAGAGGATCAATCTCCGGGGGATAAATCTCACGATGAGCCTCACGATGTTAAGTCTGAAGACTCTAAGGAAAACGAAAAATCCCAAACTGATGAAACCACGCTGAGTGAATCTGCAACAGATTCTGTGAATACAAAACCTCAATCAGAGAATAAAATTTCAATGCTGGAAGCTCCAGTGCTGCAGACCCATGCAACGTCTAACGAGAAGAATTCCGAGCCGAAAAAAGAGCTACCAGTCTTCAAGTATGTACCAAGATATTCAAAGCGCTAAGAATATTCCATTTCATTCCGTTCTTCAAAAATTAGAAGCATGAACAGCCAAGACTCCGCAATACAGTTTATGGCTGCTTTTTCAAAGGCTCCTAGATATGGTCATCATGTCCACTCTCTAAATGAGAAACATCTCTCAATGCCTCAGTTTCTTCATTATTATTGGATAAGCTGCTGAGACTTTGCTCCTCAGCTACTGGTGTTCCAACTAACTCATGTGCATCAGGAATAGCATTTGGAATCACGAATGTCTTGGTGACTTCATCGCCTGCAGGAATATCACCAGTGTCTTCGTTGACATCAAGTTCATCAAGAGATGGTTTTGGGGAATTCAGTAGTTGGACTTCTCCCAATCCACTTTCTTCATCGGATTCGGAATCACCCTCAACTTTAGGAAGGCTATTGGTGCTCACTAGGTGACCATCTTTTGCCGCTCCTGATGCTGCACTATTCTCAGTGACATTCGAATCTTGCACTGCTTCGAACTTTGTTGCAGGTTGCTCCTCAACCGAGTCTTTGAAATCATCGGTTACACCCAGATTCTCATCAGATGATGACTCTTCTGTTTCTCTTGTGAGGTCCGTCTTTTTGATCTCTACCTCCCATAAGTCGGCCAGATGTATCGTGAATCGAGATTTGACCTCCACTTGGGACTCTTGAATCAGCTTTGGAAGCCTCTTTCCTCTTGGTCCGCGAGCTCTCCGTGTAGGAGCGACTGGCGTGGATGGAGTGGCTGAGATTTGTTCAGCACTCTCTGCTTCATCTTCAGCATTTTCACTTGCAGATAGCTTCTTCATCAACTCTGGATTGGCCATGCCTGGGAGTGCAACTCCACGCCCCATCATTGACAGTAAGCTTGCAGCAAAATCGCTTCTGTCAGAAGAGAGCTTACTTCTTTCTTCTGAAGGCTTTTTGGTTAAAGTTGGTTTCTGAGGTGGCTCCTGGTTGAACATTTGCTGAAACGCAGCAATCTTCGATGAGAGTTTCTTTGGCTTTGGAGGAGGTGCTTTTTTAATGCCTGGCAGATTGTTTGTCTCAGTAGGTTCAGAGCTTGGTATGGCTGCTGTACTTGAAACCTCGTTCAGTTGAAAGTTAGATCCAATCGATGATTCCCCACCTGATTGGCGTGATACTGTGGGTGTCTCCTTCTTTCTCGTAGGACGCGTAGGTATGGTTGGCTGAGGACGAGCAGGAATAGATGGGCCCTGTTTGGCTGGGTCTGAAACCTCTTTTTGTTCTGGGGTATCAAAGGCTGCATCCGAGGTTTCAATAGTATCGCTCTTCTTCCCGCTTTGAGTACTGAGGAGGTTTGTGGACGAGTTATGAGCTGACGGAAGCTTAAACTGTCCTCCTAGAGGTGTTGGGTTTGGTGACTCTAAACTAGCAGGGTCATCATCTTCGATCGCTGATTTGGTGAGGTCAGACTCATTCTGCTCCAAAGGTAAGCTCTTTAAATTTTGTTTTGGAAGATCAACTTCGGAGTGCGCCGACTTAGACGATCTAGGTCTAACTGGTATAATGGGGATTTTCTCCTTAAGTTCATTCTCTTCTGGGCCGACACTAGTAACATTTTCCGAAGGCAGTGCAGTACCCTTCGTGTCTTTGGGAAGTTCTGTGGCACTTGGAACAGGGTCATTGTCCTCAGGTTTATAAGAAGCTTTAGCTGTTTCTTCGGCACCGAAATCGTTGTCATCTTTTGATGGTTTTAAGACACTTTCTGCCGTTATTACTTCATTCGAGCTAGTGCCCACATCCATCCTCTCGCTTTCTCTGATGTTAGGAGGTGTTTCGTTTGACTCCTCCTTGAGATTCGATAAAGTGGCTTTTCCAGATTCATCTTCCAGAATTTCCAACTTATTGTCTTCCGGGTCCGACTCGTATCCACTGATAATGTCGGTGGGCGTCACAGGGGGAGAATCGTCATCCACTTGTTGATCTGGGCCAGAAATGTCTTTCAGAGCAAAAGATGGCTCACTTTTCTTCAGGACAGCCTCAGTATTGACTTCATCGGTTGATTCAGTGGACTCCGCCGTCTTCTTCTTGGGTCTGGAGGGAATGGGGGGAGTGGAGAGCGTAGGCCGTGCGTCGGAAGCTACAGGCTTGCTCTCAATTGCTGGAGCGTCCAAAATCGAGCGTTCATGAGTATTGGGCGCTCTCTCCGCCAGATCCTTGCTTTTTTTGGGTCTCTGGGGAATGACGGGAACTGGATCCATACCGTGATTGTTGTTTGCTAAGTGTGTTGGAAGAGCCAGCTATTGTATGTGATATGTGCAGTTCCGGCTAGGGCGCGTTGATCTCTCTCTCTTTCTCGATTGCAAAATTCGAGACGATCGCCTCGGTACATCTGGAAGGGGACCGGAAATACTTAGGTGCATAAATGTGACGTACGGTGCGCACCAGGGATTTCACCACGACCTCAGTCCTAAACCAAGTGTAGCATAAGATTATGGGCCTTCTTCTTAATTAATCTTATTGCTTCCCGTCAGGGTTCGTACCGCTAGAATGAGAGTTTTGAAAAATCAAATCAATGAAACCTACTAGTTTCTAACTTTAGAACTTTTGTCAGTCATCCTGTACATGGTCCCACTATACAAAATCTTGCGCGAGATACCACGCCCCCCCTAAGTAGTAAAGCAGCACTACATTTCTTTCTCAGCGATGATTTCTCCAGCTTTTTCCAGATCTGAGCTTCCCAACCAAACGCAAACTATTTTGCTTTGCCTTCTTGGTGTGTTTATTCCACCGTTGCCTATTTACATCTTAACAGGTCCAAATTATACTGTCAAGACTAAGCAGTTTTTGATATGTTGCATCTTATCTTTAACTTTCTACTTCTACTTGTTTGGACTCATTTATTCCTTGCATTTCGTTTTGGTGACTTTTCCTAAGGCTAGACTTGCACCAAACGGCGCAGGTTACTACAGAGCCCGTGACCTTGAAAATCATCCTGCTCCTTCTGGCGCCCCTGTTGCTTCCGCTACTTCCGCTCCTTCCGCTGCTCCGGCTCCTTCTCCTGCTACTACTGCTGCTCCTGCCTCTCAGCACCTTAGTCCATCTGACGAAACTGACCAGCCCCTCCTCCCTGCATACCAGGAGGTTGAAGGACCAAGCAACAGCTACCCTAGGGACAATAAGGTTGGCCATGGCGACCATAAGGTGCAACACTAGAATTTCTTAGTATGTGATTGATTTATTACAAATGATTATTTTTTTTTTTTCAGTAAACTAATGAGCTGTATGAATGTATCCTTGCAAGTACATCAGGTTACTTAGGCACATTTTAGTGGACCACATAGAAGTAGCTACAGACTTTACATTGATTAGAGCAGGTCATTCATTACTACTGTATTTCCAAATTGACCTAAGAGTAGTTCAATCTGAAGATGTCGTTGAAGACATAGTACGAGTTTCCGTCTGGAATCAAGTGGAACACTTGCGAGTAACGCTGAGCGTTCTGCTCGTCATCGATGATCAACTCTCCGGTGACCATGGCCAAGATGTCACCGTTTGGCGAAGCAGGCTGGGCATCCAAAGTAGAGATTCTGTGGGCAACCTTGTTGAATGGCAAAGACACCAACTTCTCCACGATGTCCTTGGCTCCTTGAAGCTGAGAAGTCTCAAAGGTCAACATGGATTGGTCTCTGTACAAGTTTCCCAATTGGTTCCTGTCGGAATCAAATTGCTGGTAGTAGAAGTTGCAGAATTCGGTGGCAACCGTGTTGAAATCGACTGTTTGTTAGTATACGATAAGTGGTGATATGTTACCATGGTCCAAGCGCTAGATCGAGATCTGTTAAATCAAGCAACGCGTCTTGCTGCCAACAACCGAGTGGTGAACAGATGCGAGTGAGCGGAATTGAAACAGTAGCTGAAGCTGGCAATGCAGCATTTCCAGTACATACCAGACGACATGATAGGGATGTTTTTAAAGTAATTAGATGGTGAAATTGATTTTTTCTTGTCCTTAAGCGGTGCGGTGTAGCCTGCAGGATATAATGCTTTAGAGCTGGGCTTAGAAGTATAACAATCAATACGTAGCACGGCCGATGAAAGTAATTATTATTTTTTATTCTTATTTGATTTTGATGTGGTATGGAAGAATCCTGCTTTAGACTCATCATTGTGTGGAGTGGAATAGTCTTTCTCTCGTCACTCAGCCCAACCACACACCATGACCTTCAAGGCGAAGACAAGTAATTTCTGAACACAAGCTTTATATTTGGAGATATCTTGTTGCGACGTAGTTATTGCGACGGCCAAAAGCACATATCCTCTATATTTCTACCACATGATGCTCAATTGAACATCACGTTCGGAATGGGAATGCAGTCTGCACAATACGCGAGAATTTGAGTGCAACACTCTTCGGAGTCATCTTCAGAGTTTCAATTTAGATGTAAAAGGCCCCGTTACTTTTACACAATTTGCGAATAGTCCTTCAAAATACCCTTCATGTGGGTATTGGTAATCTTGCCTCTTCTGGCCTTCTTCTGTTTCCTCTCTTGTTGCTGAGGCTTCTTCTTGACCTCATGAGGGTCAACTCCCGTTGGCTTCAACGAGTTGCTCACCAACACTTGGTACAAGTTTTCTCTATCCGGAACCTTGATGCTGTTCCACTGCTCAACGAACTCCTCGCTGATATTTCCAATTTCACCACCCAAGTTGGCCCAAACAAGCCGGGGAGAGTTTTCCTTCTTGTTACGCAACACTAACACCTTGTTCTCTTCTTCCAACTGTGCTATGGCTTCCATACATCCGGGCCATCCATCCCGGAGCTCCTTGACAGGCGTTCCCTTGAAGGTGGCTTGCAGCCGCAAGAAGTTCAAAAGATCCTCAGCACTTCTGATGTTATGAAGCGACATGTACTCCAAAGTGTTGGTGGCAGGATCATATTTGATACGGTCGATTTCCTTCAAGAGAGGCAATAATGTGTTGCGGATATCGAAGGAAAGGTAGCCCTCTAACTGTGGTATGGACACAGGCGCATCCTGTTTCTTGATGTGTTCCACAGCCAAGTGGAGCCTTGTGGAGAGATGAATTCCGGAAAACCCACCGACCCCTCCGCTAGCCTCATCCTGCAACTTTTGACGCTTGAACACCTCGGTGGCAGCGTCTGAGGGGGCGTTTCGTTTGGGCTGCTCCTGGCTCAGAGGCGTCACAGGTTTTGGAGTCACAGTCCGCCGCACAGCCACGGATGGACCGTTACGGATTCTGTTTTTGAAAGCAGAAAGTTGCAGCGACAAATCAGACATTCCGGCTGTGTTCCTGGCTGTTCCGAGAAGGTGAGTCCCTGTAAAATACTAGAGAGGTGTGAGGCAGATAGTAGTGCGAATTAAAGGTGCACGGGTGTGCTGGGTAACGTCTGGCCCAGTCTTCTGTTCTCGCACTATGGAGAGCATGTCTATACCTGCAAATGCGTAGGAGACTAGGAGTTTTTGGGCTTCCAAGTCATTTTAAAGTTTTGAAGAAATCGAGAACCAAAACACTGCTCCCGGTATTCTTCTCAAACATTGCCTTTTTTGGACTATGAAGTAGAAACACGAGTATCGTATGTGATTTACACACATTCAATAATAGAATAAATAATTATTCTTTTATGAATTAATCTAGAGCTCTATTTAAATCCAAACTACATTATTTTGTATGGAACGTGAATTTTATCACATTATGGTGTTATCTCTTGATTTCACTTCTTAGCCATGGGTCTTTTTAGGGTTCAAGCTCGTCGATGTCCATGCCGTAAGCTTCAGCTTCAGCCTCAGCTTTTGCTTGGAAATCTTTCCGTCAAGCGGCATGGACTAAACAAGTTTTCTTTCAGGTCTTGAATACCCGGGCCTTTGCAAAAGCTTATTATAAAGTCCAATGCTTTTGATTGGAACTAGTATGCCAGTGCCAAGCCTGAGGTTGATCAGAGCGCGCCGCTGAGTTCACCTGTAACCATATCAACCATATTCTTCCATTTTGCAGCCGTACGAACTCAACCTCCACACATCGAAAAGATTCTCTACAGTAGTATATTATACTTAATTCAAGATTGCTTTCTTCTAGGTCTTTAAGAAATCCTCAGCCAGACCATCTCGACCCATGAATAATGACTGGTGTCACCATACAGTTCCTGATCAATATGTAGCTTGGCATACAATAAAGCTTTGAATCAGCAATTGAAGAAAATGTTTGTAACTTGTGAAAGCTAATAATTCTAAGAGTGATTACTTCAGAGGACTCCCATCGTCACCCTTTTGGTCACTTTTTCGGGCTTCAATGTCGAAAAGTAAATCAGTATTCAGATCAATAACCGACTCATTTAACGTTACACTAAGATTCCTTTAAAACTTTCGAAAGAGAAATGCTCCCTAATGTCTAACGGCATGTTCTCTCATTGAAACTACACTATCACTTCAATTTGTTTGAGCTGGCTTCATGATGGACGGTCGTGCGTGACACAATGACCTTCGCGACTATATAAATGCGCGCAACTTTTCAATCTTCTCTTTTCTTCATGGAGGCTTGTGCCACATTCGTTGCCAAGGCATTAACAATGCGCCTAGACGATTGCTGGTTCAGTTCTCCAGAGATAAAGAGCCAACTCTAAAACCATTGCCGTTGGAGGTCGCCGCTTTTCGGAGCAGAGCTGATCCATGAAACGGTGATGACCTGAATGTTGGGACATTTTCACACAATTCCCTAGGTTGTGGTCACCTAGAATAGAGCCATAATCGTAGATTTCTCTAGGCAAAATAGTTCTCGCCTGCTCTTCCTCTTCTTTGCTGTTCGTAGATGAAACGCTCCTCGAAATCGCTGAGAAGCTCATCGTTGAGAATACGATTGATAACTCTCTCCCCATCTTTGGTTTTTGCATCAATGACTTTCGCCCACGGAAGATTTCTTTGCATTCCGGAGTTTCTGAGGTCCAATTCAAAGCTGTCTTGTCGCTTGAATGAAGGTTTCGATGGCCCTGGCCTTCGATAGAGCTGATAAGTCTTGTCCTCCATTACACATTCTTGCAAGCTACCTGAAAATATAGCATGGAGAAAGTGGCGAACCATCTTGAGATCAATCCAAATAATGGAAGACAAATTAAGAGTCGTTAATGCCTCCAGTTTCCTTTGAAGAGTTGAGAGAATCTCTTTATTCAGAATTATCTGAAGATGGGTTGTATTGGTGGACTTCAAATGAAGGTCACTGAGAAATAGCTCTCCATCGCCAGAATCAATCAGCTCTTTGTTAGGAATGTTCATTGGCGGGAGAAGACTATTGTACCTCCAAATAGGCTTCGAAAAGGTAGTCATGGAAAATACCGAAGACTTTGAGGACGCAAGTTCCAAAATCGAGCTTTTGATGGTCCCGTCAGTCTCGCGGACACAAAATGACGGTCTCATCCGATTAAGAATCTCCATAATATTTTTCTGGTAGTTGTTCATAAGATCATAGGAGTGATACTTATTTCTGACAGCAGAACTCACTCTATAGTCGCTTGACAACGAAATATTGGCCAAGTTGAGAGACTGCAAATTGGGGCAGAGATTTATCACATGAAGAATGTAACCAATTGGAACATCTTTAGAAGAAGCGTAGCTGATGAGAAACTTATTTGTTTTCGGATGCTCAAAGCCCGTATTCGAAGTACTTTGAGCGGGAAAGCGTGACCGTATCAGCTGGATAGGAGCCGTATTCTCTGGTATCTGAGACTTACGGAGCTTGAAATACTTCGAAATTTTCACCCGCTTGCGTTGCTTCGGCACAGGAACAGGCACAAGGGCCCTCAGTGGTGTCACAGGTGCTGGGTGTAGCGCATGCAAATTATTCTTGAACTTCCAGTCTCTCCATCCCGCAGATATTTGCGTATATGCTTCTTCGTCAGAATCACACGTCAGCAGCTCGTCCAGCGAGGAGATGTCGTGGTTACCGGGTTTGAGTTGGGATAAATCCAAGGAGATGACGTGCTGGCCCAGGGCCGGGTTCAATCGGAGAGTTGTGACAAACTGAGCAAATCGGTACGTGGAGTCAAGATTCACATGGCTGAGTAAAAACGGCTTGGTCAACTGGTAGAAATGCTTGCATACATAAAGACAATTTCGGTACAGATCAAAGTCGTTGAGATAGGTAAATATAATGATCTGAATTTCTGGTGGAAGCAGGCGAAAGCAACCAGAAACATTTTTAGGTGAAGTTGCGGAATCATGGTTAGAAACACCGAGACTCAGAACCTTCTTCGAAATCCGCAGGGCCTGGAAGGTGACGTCCGAAAGTAAACTGCGGTACTTTGTATTGAAAGGAGTTTTTGGCTGGGATTGCACGGACTTGAACTTTGCTATGATGTTATTGATGTCCAGCTGCGTGAGCTGAATGGTCAGATGTAACCGGTAATCATACTTGAAGCTAGGAGATAGGAGAGACCGGTATGAAGGGAGGTATTGGTTGTACTCTTCTTGCATTTACCGAAACAATGACTTCTGGGGACAGATGAGAAATTATGATTCCAGGGCTGGTCCAAGGCGACTATTTGTACCTGATATTTATCTGAAACAAGTGGTACAGAGGTGTGGCTGTGTTTAGGGGTATGTATCACTGTCTGGGGTAACTGAGGGGCAGTCTGCAGAACACGCGCCAATAGAGGGACCAAAAGGGAAAGACGGCAGGCAACGCTTTGATGCACCCTCAAAAGGTGCATACCCTGGCTCATATTATTATGTGAAAGGTCCAAATGAAAAGACTTTGGTTACTGTGTTTTTTTGTGTACTTTAAGCACAGAAACCCGGTCATTTAACGCCTTCCAATTCTAGGCCCATTAGATATACTTCTCGTTGTCCACCAATAATACCCGAGCCTGGCTTGCTATATGACACAAGGGAAGATATATATAAAAAAAATAAACACTTTGGTGATGATATGAGATTTACGGCCACCACTCCACTAACAAAGAAAACCCATGGCTGTTGCATGGAAAAAACAGATGTTTGATATTTTATGCGGCCAAGGCATCCTCACGTCTACAGGGTCAGATGCCGCGCACTTATCTTGGCGCATGAGAAGGACACGGCCTATTGCTCGTGTGACCAATACAAGCGAGTTTGAAAACAGTAATTTGAAGGGACAAGAAATGATTTGGAGTACATTTTGAATTTTGACTTAAACCCTTTATTCAAATGCCGCTTCAGGGGAAGGCTTAACTTCATGTATCGTCGAATCTGGCCTTATACACTGTGCACTCCACTTCTGCACGAACGCCCCACCGGTGAGCGCCTTACAAGGCAATATTCTTGACCGCCCCGTTTGTTTCATGTCTAGATGATGCAATGTGCTGGGTTTTTAGTTGTAAGCTATGAGTACATCCCGCTATATTTCTAGGCAATCCGTTGTGTTTCAAACTTACAGTTAGACTTTTGAAGTGGTCACTTGTCCTGTCGACCTGGGTCATAGCTACCACCTACCGCGAACTCAAAATTACTGAACGCTGTACTACTGGTTTACTTCGATCTGGAAAATCTGGTAGGAACGCTATTCTGGAGCATTACTTGATTTTGAATGGAACATAGCAAGAGAATTTCAAAGAATAGTGCTTTCGGGCAAGTTGGCGTGACTACTAAGAAACGTCATTTGCTCAGGCACGCCAAAGGGGGCATCATTTATTATTGGTATAACAGGTAACAGCCACAGACATTGCAGCCTGTCAGAGCTACCATATCATCTTCCATATCAGCAGATTCGCCGCGGGTACTTATGCACAAGGTGTGCCCAGCAAAAGACTTGCTACTGTGGCTATTCCTGCGCAAAAAGAATCAACGTCTCAAGGGTATCAAATTTCATATTTGTAAACTCTTCATTACACTATGTTCTGAAGCTCAAACACGACACATACTCGAAGACAAGAATCAGTATGTTTTCGCGTCGCGCAACTATGGCTCTCTCAATAGCGCACTAGCTCTACTAAACACAGGCCTAGAGTGGAAGTACCCTACGAAAAGAGGTGTATAGGGTATAAATACCAGAAACCGTCCCTAGTTAAGATACTCATTGTAGCCCAAGTACGGGTTCAGAATGTTTTCTTAAATTATAAACTCCTCCATTTTCCCAACACTTTGAAGCTGGCCTCCTGACTGTGTGCTTCCTTAGCTTCTACCTCTCAAAACAAAAGCCTAAATTCATGTGACCAGAATTGCAAGTAGAAATCAGCAATTTTCCACAAGTAATCAGATTTCCAGAAGTCCAACAAAAATCACCTTTCTCGCTACAAGACATTTCGAAACTATTAGCGAATACCAAAAAAAAGCAATGTCTGAGATAGCCGAGATACTTCAATATCTCACTGACACATTGCATTGTGAGGCAGGATGGTGCAAATCGTAGGGTTAGGATATTTCTGAAACACCTGCAAAATCATTCATAATAATTTCAGCCAAATTATATTGCATCAGGAAGGATTCGAATATTCTTCATGGTCCTAATGAAATCTTCATAAGCAATGTTTTGGCCGTTAGTGATCTATATCATACATGGTTCTCCCACAATATATGACAAAAACATTGACTTCGAGAACTAATAACATAATGAAGGCCACAGATCTGAATTACACATATTCTTTTTGAGCTTGCCTACGTTTGAGATAGTCATTGAGTACAGCGATTCAAATCCCTATTATGCTATCCTGTATGGTGTGAAGAAGACTTCTGCTTAACTGCAGACCACAACAATACCTCTGATACTCCGGTGAGGATCTGAAATAAGTTTCAGAGCTATTTCTTTAAAGTCTATTGTCTTAACATAAGTAGAGTAGTGGTGGGTCCAAGGCCTGAACACTTGGTGTGTGCTTCCTTAGTTTTCGTGATCACTATATAACAGACCGCATTCTCTACTCGGGAACCATTCACCTCAAAACAAGTTTTTATTATTAGTGTACCTTTTGATAAAATGGCTTTTAGATCGGATAATGAAAACAGTTAATATCAGTGTATCGCACAATAACACCTTTGGGTTTCAGTTTAACATACCGTTAGGAGTTGGTTGCAAAAGACTGCATATAGTGACAGACTGCGATTCTCGATGGACACCCTGCAAGAAAAGTAAAGAAACAAAGATTTCAAACAAAAAATTCAAAGCGTCTTCAGCTCAAAGTTATTTCACTAACGGAAATTCTGGAAGAAATCCTTACCCTAAGTATTCATTTCCCAAAAACTTAGACCAGTTTTTGTTTTTGGGTATTCTTAAACGTTCGCTCGAGCTCTTTTTAACGTCTCTTGTTGATATTGTATGATCATCATCTGCATGGTTCCCCCCTGCTTGTACTGGAGTACTTTCTAAACCATTTTCATCAACAAATGATGAACCAGATGATGGGAAGCCGTCTAGTTTTTTCCTGTGTGGCTATCGGCATCTGCCACTATGGCTCTTTTCTCGAATCGATATGTATACTCATCATCATTTATAATTTCAGTTGCCCCTTTGAATAGACCTTGATACCTGTCTTCACTTTGAAAATCAGTTTTTTTTGTTTTCTGCATCTTCACTTTCCGCAACCTCTTCCTCTTCGCCTTCCTTGTCATCATCATCATCATCTGAGTTGTAACTGCCAGTCGAATTCGCAAGACAAATAACCTCTTGTCTACAATAAGGTTTCATTTTTTTCCAATTCGTAAACACTGAATATGTTACTGAGGTCTTGATCACTCGGAAAGCAAGGCGTGAGTCTATGAACAACATTAACACTATTCACGCAAACATAATCAAAGATACACTCATGAGAAACCTCAGAGAGTTTTCTTTCTGCGTACTCGAGCCAGAGGTGACCATCTTTGGAGAATGGCGTTTTTGGATAAGGCTTCAGGGGTCTGTTCCTAGAAGTTTTAGAGGATGGAACATACATCCTTTCATTACTTGGCAAGTCATAATTTGTCACTTCCATGAATTCCGGCCGCATGTATAGAGGACTGGCACGGACTGCAAGAGCATAAAGGGCAAGGGTTGATGAGATTTTGATTTTGACTTGTGAGGTTTGATTTTATCTTTTTATTTGGTGGAAGCCCTCTTCTTTAAATATTCAATTCTGCCTCCACAAGAAATGGCATGCTTTTGGTTATTATCATTTTGTCTTTAGAAAGCATTATGTGCATGGTCTTTGTCATTCTTAAGCCGTTTTTAAGCCTTGGTTCCGGAAGATTGGGGATGACCCCAGGAAATTTGTGGCTCTTCTATTGTTTTCATGCTTACTTGGCCACAAGTTCAAGTTGAAACAACTCAAATTTGATGGACGTCATGGCAAGAGTTAGCTCAAGTACGTAAACAAAATATTTTCTGATTATTTGTTTAGAAAACATTTTTCTCAGATTAATTTAAGCAGCCCCTATTTGTTTCAGAGCATTGGGTAAAACTAAGGTTAAAAAACGATAACTCACAAATCTAGCCACTTACTCTATTTTTGCTCAATATCTTAAACTTTGGTACCTTAATTCCACGAGAGAGTTCAGCTCATTCCGCAATCCCCTTCGACCTCCAGAATCATAATGAGTGGCAATATACTATATTATCTGCACATAGACCTTGACATTCTTTACCTCATGATTTCTAGCTTTCGACGTATTTCTAACACATAGGATACATTGGGCAATCCTTAATACGCCTGCACACTATGAGCTTGAGAGGTCACCTGATCCCCATTGAGACATTAAAGAATGTTGCATAAGTAGGACTTGCATTTTTTAATCAGTAAGCTAAACTAGTGCGTTCATTCCTCTACTTTGTATATACTGCAGTAGTGCTTTGTTATTAGCAATGTTGTACTAACGCCCTGCTTCGAACAGAGGGAAGTTCTTTCTTGCAAATCTAACCTTGCAACCATAAACTTAGGAGCAATTTGCTTTTGGGTACCTGGTGTTACATAGAATACATATCGACGATAGAGAATAGAGTTCACCTACTTCTAAAAAATTTAAACTAATGTAGAATGCCATGCTTGGACTCATGCGTTATGTACAATAACCGTAACAAGAGTTGCACTGACAGCAACCTTCTCAACAAGAACACGACACTGTAAAAAGGTACATTATGGCAAACTTTGAGATACTCTAAATTGACGTAAAGAACAACATAGTTTTGTTGATGACCTCCCAAGAAAAGAAAAAAAAACTTGGGGTATTGTATGTGAAGCAGATACATATGACCAGGTCCTAAATACCGCACCACGCAGCCAAGGTTGAGAGGATAGCAAGAACTGCCTCTTCTAGAAAGCATGATAGGTACATCCATTGTATGACCACAATAGACATGAGCTTATACCGCGTAGTGAGACTTTAATCCTTACGGACAGACAGACAAAAGACTTGCACTCTTTGTTAGCCAAGATGTTTTTTTTTTTTTTTTTTTTTTTTTTTTTTTTTTTTTTTTTTTTTTTTTTTTGGTTTGAGATCTTGATACATGTATTGGAACAAACCAAGAAATGTGACATGTGAATAAACGAGAAAAGTCTCGTAGAGCACAAAGTATCACGTGACAGGGTCGGTGCCCTTGACTTTGCTTTGGCCCAACTCTAACTTTGCACTCCGGGCTCCAAATTGAATGGCCCGCTTGATCTCCAGTGCTGCTTCAGACAAGCCAATATACCTTGCAACCTCTCTTAAAACATGTTTGCGCTCATACTGCTTCACACGCTTTGTTCCCTTTTTCGTAGTTCGAGTTTCCCACCAAAACTTCATTTTGCACTCAGGTGCAAGACCCTTTAATGAAAACTCCACAACCTCCTCATCCAAATACGGGTACCTTAACTCTTTACCCCAACTGGCCATTACCCGATCGTCTCTTCCAAGATTTCTTTCGTAAATGACATTTATGTCGTAAGCCAACGAGACTGCAAGGGCTTCGTATGCTGCCCTCGTTAGAGATTTGCTTGCTTCGTTCTCTTCTTCTACCAAATCATTGAAAAGGTTTTCATGTCTTGAGTATCCTCCATAGAGCTCATCAGCTCCTAAACCTGAGAATAAGACACGCGAAGCCGATGTGTATTCATAAATGAAAGTAAAGGTATCCGAATTTGAGATGCCGTTGTTGTTCTCAGATGTTGTCTTTAATGAGTTTAGTAATTGCAACAGATCCGCAATCGAAGACGGCAGTCCTAATTTCTTCTCTATAGCAACACAATTGCTGGAACGGGCTGCAAAGTAGAAGGCTATTGCAATAGAGAGGTCCATCTCGGTTGCACAGGGCGAAATCAACAGAAACACACGTTGTTTATGAGCTAGCCATTCACGATAAGTGACATCAACATGAACCAAACGGAAACGAACACAAGTGGCATCAAAACGTTTACTTAGCTCAAGCCATGACTTCTCACTTAGTTTCCGGTCTGGCAGATCCGATGCAGTCACTCCAGTTCGTGGATGCTCGAATCCGACACTGAGAAGATCGATCACACAAGTCCTTCCAGCCAAAATATAGTTTTCAGCTAGGAGCGCTGCCACCACAGTACAGTCCAAGCCACCACTAAAGAGTACTGCGACAGTTGAAGAAACATAAGATTTAGATTCTAGAGTCTTGGTTGGCAAGGGCACTATGGTATCTTGGCGAATACTGCAAGCTTGTTTCAACCGAGCGTAGAGTTCTTCCACAGCATTTAGGGGTAAAGCCTGTTTTTCAATTTGGGGTGATCGAACTTGTAGATCTCTTCTGGTTAAAGAGTCAAGCTCCACCACAGAGATAGTGTTGCCCATACACTCTTTCGCAGAAGGAATGTTCAAGACCGAGCCAAGCTGCAAGCCCAATTCATTAAGAGAACAAAGCAAAGACCGTTTTCCCACGAAATCCTTACCGAAGTATACCTTCTTATTTGATAAATCAAGAAGTACAAAGGCATACTCTCCATCTAACACCGCAAAAGTCTTTATTATGGCAACTTCAAGGTTCGACTTTGCCAAGTTCTTTTCTAGACTGGATAAAATGTAATTTGTGTCGTTGGATGAAATAGTCTCCAGGTTATAAATCTCTCCATTGAACTGAAGAACGAGTGAATTGGCAGCTATAGGTTGTGCAGTAAATGGCTGTCGAAGAGAAAGAACGGATGATAACATTTGTATGTGTTTGTCATTGAGCGTCAACTCAGTATACGATGCATAATCAGGTCCTCTCGCTAGAGTATTAATGATCGCAGCCAGGGCTACATCTATAGATTGCAGAGTTTTGTCTGAGGAAATATCTATAACATTTCCCGGTTCACCATGATTTTCCGTCAGTTTCAATTCGTCAATACGTCTCTCCAATTGTTTGATACCCTCGGCTCGGCCAGATACACTTAGCTTGCCATTTCGAAGTTTATCCAAATCAATGATTGCCTCCCGAAGTTCTTTAGCATTTGCTACTTTGAGCTCATCTTCGGGCTTGACGATTGTCTGGCTCGTAATAAATTTTTCAACAACGTCTGATATCTCTTCTTTCGAAAGTTCCACCTGAGCAGCCTTAACCCCACACAACGTGTGGTCTTTCAACGAGAGGAAAGACGGCGTACACGATGGAGATAGTCCTGCAGAAAAGTAGATACCACACATGAAGTATGAAAAACGTATGTGTTTTTTGAAGTAGTATGCTAGGCCCTTTGTCTCTTCCAGACAATCCACGCAGATGAGGCCCCAATGCGTGGGTGGTGATGCGGTACAGCATTGTATACACCACCACAAACACTCACCGTACACGCACCCAGGTCTAGAACAAACACTCCTCTGTGCTATTTCAAGTGGGAGTATAATAAGTAAATATGCTCAGACGTCCGGCAACAGCAATACGCTTAACTCCTGAAGATATCATGGAATATGATAATTCCGTCTCTCTGAACTCAGAAGCTTCTGTTTACCAACAGGATGCAAACGAGCTGTCCAAGCAGCTTCTTGGAATATTTAAAGAGCCTCTGTCCCGCAACGAGCGTATGGGAGTGGATAAAAATGAGAGAAGGCAATATTCCAATTAGCCAGTCCTTTATGTCGGACTTGCGGGTGCAAAATGTGTAACTGAGGTGTGACCGCGTGACCCAAATCTGGCCCAAATCTGGCCCAAGCACTTGGTCATGCTTTTCTTCTGCCTAGAATTTGCAATGTCTGTATGCACTTGGAAAAACTTCTTACGGTGACTATGTAATTTGCCATGCATTTTGTTCATATTATATAATCATGCGCCTGGTGCGTTCAATAAATTGGGCTTTTATGTACTCGTTTATTAGCTCATTTTAGCTTCTCTTTGAATTATGAGCCGCTGACAAAAAAACTTCAGTGGAGTTCCAAAATGCTAGTGTCTGTTTGAGCCCTCAATATATGTCACAGGACCTTCTGTAGGTAAACGTATCCATGTCAAACAATTATGCCTTTTTGTTCAATGATTCTCTCTGCATCCATTGATTCTTGATGTCTAGAATGCTTTGCTCGGCACGGGGAACACGGGACTTGGCTGATCCAAACTCTTGTACCTGCACATAGATCGGGCCTTTCTTAACAGCAGACTTCTGCTTGAGGGCCTTCAACTTTTCTAGTTTCATCTTCTTACGCATTGCAGCATGTTCAGCCTCGAAGTCTTCTGACCGTATATGCTTGGAGCCTCCCTTTTTCTCTGTGGTATCCACGCTACCCAATAATTCCTCAGGCAAAAGATCGGGTAGCACATCTGCTTGGGCCAAGGCTTCGAGTCTTTCCTTTTCGAGTTTTCGTGCGGCAAGTTCTTGTTCTTTTCTCTCCTTGGCTCTCTTTGCCTCTTGTTGCTTTTTAAATTGCAAATCTCTTTGCTTTCTCTTTTCTTTTGCAGCCTTCAATGCTTCCCTTTGCAAGTCCTGCTCGGCTTTGGCTTTCGCGAGCACCTCTTCTTTGGCTTTAGAGGTGGATTCTTCTTCTGGGGCTTCATCGGAGTCCGATCCAGAGTCCAAACTCACTGGTTCAGAAATAGGTGAAGACTCTCGCGTGCTAATACTGATTACCTCTTCCTTTCCTGGAAGCTCTCCATCGGTGAAGGTGATCTTCTTATTAGTTGCACTTCTGAGAATAGCCATTGGAGCTTGTGTAGTATGAGGGGACTAATCTTAATAATGAGCGAACTAAGAGGGTAATTCCCAGGCTGTTAACCAATCTGTCTATATATTAAGCGACCTTCTATCACTAATGTTTTTTCTGATGAGCTTCATGTATGTCATCGCGCTACAGCGGTCGTGTGAAACTCATAAGCGTGTGCGCGAATATGATTTTTTAGAGTAAGAAGAAAGCATCAGCATCGGGTTCCATTGGCATGTAGAATACGATAGGAAAACCTTTCCAAAATTTTTCATGACCCTTGGTGATTGGTTTTGATTTCAATGCAATGGGAGTTGAGACCCCAGGCTCGCCAACTGGTCCTGAATGGATCATTCTCTATTTTCAGAACATAGTCTCTTTTTTCCAATAGTTGAAGTGTTTCTTTGGCGATTGTTAGTCCATTCAAAACCAACTGACGAACGTTGGGACAATTACCAGCATTGCCCCTGTTAGAAGATTCAAAAAGGTATATAAGGCTTATGCCATCAACCTGATGACAAAACGAAAGGTCAAGTGTATTCAAATTGAAGTTTTCCGCCCCGTACACCTTATCGATAGCTTGATTAAACTGAGTCATTGTCAAATGGTCGAAATCCATTTCTGGCATGTAAAGCCTCTCTAGCTTGGGTAGTAACTCAAGTACCTCTGTCCACTTCAAGATACTATGTCTTGCAAACTGGGTGTTCTTGAAGTAAATGTACTTAGAGTTACCAATGTTGAGAGTGTGTATGCTTTTGCTGAGATGCAACACTTTAAGTAAAGCCTTGTTCGAAAGCGATGATCCGTAGAGATCTAGTTCACGAAGATTAAATAGGCATTTCACATCATGTAGATTGATATCATCAAGATCTAGCGGCCCGCTTTGGGACATTTCCCGAAACCTGAAAACCTCTAGTTCGAACGAATTTTCGCTCAGAATCAATATCCGCAAAAATTTATCTAGCGGAAGCGCCAGATTAGACTCAAAGTCTAGACTCTTCAAATGGGGTGCTTTCGAGAGAAACCGAGTAAGTACATTAGAGTATCCTGAAAAGTCGAAACAGGCCAAAGTTAAACTAGTCAAATTGGGCATACTTATCGCAAGCATGGCAGGCTTCACTTTGTACATGCCCTCTAAATCGGTATCTGAGCTAGTGAATTTGGAGGAAACTCTTTGATTCACAAGCACTAATGATTTTAATTTCTGGTGTGTCAGTGCTTGTGGAGTTTCTGTAGCAATTTCTGGTAATTTCCCATGTTTGGCTAGACCGGTCTCAACTTTCTCTGAAAGCTGACGGAGCATGTCCAATTGCACTGCAGGTATTTTTTGCACCCTGTCGATGATAAGGACCTCAAGACTGGTGAGAGCTGGACAGAGCTTGGGTAGAAGTTCATTGAATGTAAAGGATGAATTGACAGTCATAAAAAGACGGTCCAAAGATTGGAGTTTGTCAAGACCAGCCCAGCTGAGTCCAACCAACATTCGTAGTAGAAGCTCAACAGAGAAGTGCACACTTGTTAGTCCTAGTGCCTTGATTTTTAACTCTGTCTGTAGCAAATCTTGTAAAATTCGCTGCAAATGATTTTCTTTGAATGTGATGGGGATGATTATTCTTCCGATGCAACGAGATTTAGACTGTTTCAAGGCTTTTTTGAGAAGCACCATGCAATTGCTGAATTCGGAATACATAATGCTGTTTTTTAAAGTAACCGAGTTCAAATACAACCACGGCAATTTCAATAATGTATTGTACCAAAGTTTGGACACGAGATGAGACTTTAAGATTTGCTCCACTTTAAGATAAGAGTAGATTTCTCCAATCAAGTCCAACGGTAGACGATCCATGAAATCTTTTGTATTCCGTAGTTTCTTGGCCACCCTTCGATCCTGCAGACTCGATCGCTTGACTGAAAGCATATCATCTATACGAGCTTGGGACCTTGGTTTGCCTGAGGACTGATGATCTTTGGGGGTGTAATCAGTATAGCTTGAAGATAAGATGCTTGAAGCAGATACAGGAGCAGAGGACTCGGGTTTTGAGTTGACGGAGTCTTTACTCCTCTCGTCCTTCAAGGATTTGTTTAGGCTTGAGTATGCCGTGTTCAACTGCTTCAAAAGCTTCTTGCTCCCTGAAAAGTCCATATTTTTCAGCGCCTTTTCAATAAGAAATATTCCTTTTTGATAGCATTTGTAGGCTTTCACGCGTTCTCCGCTAGCCAAGAGAAGTTTACCCTGCCGTAAGTAACCTTTACATTCCAAAGGGTCCAAAGCCAAGATTTTGCTGGCGTCCTGGAGAGCCCTTTTCGAATTCCCCAATTTCTCATAGGTGGCAGCTCTTTGGTCGAGGATATTCGTTAGCTTGGGATGGCATAGTTTTCCCGCTAGTGGGCGCTGGCGAAGGTCATAGTATCTCCGTAACTTAGTACAGTACTCCTCGGATAATCCACTCAACTGGGACACAATCTCGTTGTAGGCCACCAAACTGGCATTGTATTCCCTTTTTTTGAATAGGTCAATAGCTTTGGCGATCTTTTCCTTCACGACCTCCTCAGAGACTTCCATAGTTGACGTATTATATGCGGACATGGTGCACCAATGCTCCAATTGATGCCACCAAGTCTTCAAACACCTTAATTAGAATTTCGCCAGTCGAGAAACGCCTTTTGTAGTATTACTTATTAAAAGGTTTTCAAAATAAACTGATGTCAAGTCTTAGTGCCTTGCCATATCCATGACCCAGTTTAGCGATCGATGCCAACTTCCCAGCTGCAAGACGTGTGCGCGCGCTACCGCATTCACGCGTATTATCAAGACCATCTCAAGGCTCATCAAGCACATCAAGAGTGAAGTCAAAGAAACTGATAAGTAGTCAAATCGACATTATAGATGAACAGCTGTGCCTTTATTATCATATCAAACATTTCACTTTTTTTTTTGGATGTGTAAAAGTAGTCTCCTGGTCAGATTATACTGGTATATATGCGTACCTTCATGCTAATGAAGAGCGCGTTCGTCTCATTCAAGTTTTATAATATGAATGAATCAGCCGTTAAGCCGTTAAGGTGGTTTGAGCAGAGTAATTTGTTTTACGAGAAAGGATCTTGAGCCCGGGGACTGCCATCAAACCCAGTTATTATTATTCCCGAATTCTTGAAACGTCGATTCATTTGTGAGTTCTATTATGGTTACTATCACTATGAGCAAGGCTACCATTTATTAGAGTTTACGGTGCTCAAACAAACACTGAAACACGTCGGCCCGCGTCCGGACTGCACTACTCACACCGGCTAATTCTATTCACCTGACTATTGTTGTTGACCCCGCAAGACTTAAAAAACGACGCAAGTATCAACATTCACTTTTTCGGCTAATCACGTACGAAGCAACACCGCTCATTAAGCACCACGTGTAAAATGCAGACTTCTGCAAATACACATGAATACACATGAATATATATATATATATATTGTAATGATCAAAGATCGATCGAAAGCTTTCATCAAACTTCTTTTATAAACATATATTTATACAAGACTGTCTTAGAGTTATGGCGTACAAATCTCTTTCTCTCGTCTAATAATTCAGGATGTACGGGTCTCCTCGGTCTGCTTATCTGGGCATGATAAATACTAGTGAGTTCTCGTGACTCTTCGGCTTCTTTTGTCGAAGGACGGAATATCCATCATGATTGCAATCGCCTCTCTCCTTTTGCTCAACGTGCTTATGGCTGCTTTGTCATATGCTGCCGGCCTGCTAGCCTTGAAATTTAGTATAGCCTCCAACCATCTTAAACGAATATCTTCATTGGGCACAGGAATTCTCATAGGGTCTGCGTTCGCCGTGATTATCCCAGAGGCCTTTGAAACTCTCTTGATAACTAAAGAGAGTTCTTATCCATTCACATTCCTGATCGGCTTGCCAATTCTTTTTGGCTTCATCTGCATGAGACTCATGGATCTCTTCATCAAGCTGCGTTTCTCCTCCTCCCAATCCTCGCTGAATTCCCAAAACAACCCACTGGTAATCTACTCGCTCTTGTCTTGCAACATAACCCTCAGTCTTGTGCTTCACTCCCTCAGTGATGGTGTTACACTTGGTGTGTCTTATATGAAAACAGATGACACTTTTCGGGCCAAGATCTTCTTTCTGCTTGTGGTTCATAAGATCCCCACGGCCTTCAGTCTCATAGTTGTGCTTCTCAAAGAAGGTTTAAGCCCATCTCTTTGCAAAGTACACCTTCTTGTCTTTTCTTTGAGCTCGTTCTCGTCTTTTCCTACCTATGTCATTTCCCGAATGTTGCATCTTGACACATCCTTCGGCATGGCTGTATTATTATTAATAAGTGCAGGCACATTTTTGTATAGTGTTATTCACGTGATGAAAGACACTGATTCTGAACCCATATCAAGACGAATTGAGTCCCTCCAACTGACATCATTCGAAATCGAAGAAGAAGCAGTGACAGACTACTATGATCCCTTGTTTTCGATCACGGGTATGTTAATTCCATTGGTGTTCTCACTTTTTGGAGAGCATTGACATTATCATCCTCATACTTCGCCTATTAAGGCTGCATTCAATGAATGTCTATCGGAAAGGTACACCGATGAGTACTACACTTCGATCTTGTCAAAGATAAGTATCCCTTTTAAAAAATCAAACAAGAACAAGTTAGAGAATGCTAGCTTCATATAAACCTGCTACTTTCATATAAAAGTCGCAGCTATCTAGATCTATAGCATAGACATGACATAATATTAAAGAACCTTTCTCTCTGAGGTATTTAAGTAAGTTTCCTTTTTGATGATTTGGTTTCCTCTGACATTGTTTTTCGCAAGGACCTACCTATAGTGGGACTCTCGTCTCTTGCTTCATTGAAGTCATCAAATGATTGGGCGCTCGTTTGCTCCGGAACTGCGGATTCCGAATCATCACTGTGGTCTTTACAACTCTCGTTCAGTGTGTAGCGATTTAAAGGCAGCTCCACAGTTTTCTCATTTTCGCTTTTAACCAGAAGGCTGGGAAGGTCGGTGTCCAACTTGGCCTTCCGTAAGTATCTTCGCAAATCAGGCGAATAAAGACTCTTCAAGGTTTGCTCGTGCTGAGCGTAAAAGTCGTTCATGTTGTGAGATGAGCTGTTGTAAGAATTATTATAGGCAGCACTGAATGTTTTGCCATTTCCTGCTTTTTGAGCATTGCTCTTCAACATGTTAAGTCCCACTGCCGAATTACTGGATGAGTTATTTTTTGATAACCTGGGATAAGTAGCTTTTTCCTTGGAATCCTGAAGAACTCTGGGACCATCCAGCTTGCTCTCATTGAGCCTTGACTCGAAATTTGCATAATCAAACTGATTGTACATTGAGTCTTCCTTGGACGGACTGCACTTAAAGTTGAATGGATTGGTTGATTTCTTTTCTGTTTGAAAGTTGCCTGATGAATGGGCTCTATGAAAAGAGCAGTTATAGGTATCATAGTTTTTCAGGTCCTGTAATGAGTTCTTGTAATGCAGTGGAGAGTAGGAGCAATTTTCAAGTGACTTCAACAGGAATTCAAGCTTAGAAGGCGACTCATAGTTTTCGTACTGCAGAAAATGCCGGACCAAATTTCCATCAGATTTGAGCTGGTTCTTGCGTGAACTGGACAACATAGCTCCGTCTGTAGACTTGCGCTTTATCCGGCTCACCTTCGCCATTTCCCTAGAAGGTGTAGCAGAAGCAGACGATGGCCCATTGGAATTTTGGCTACTCATTGTGCCAGCTATGCCTGTCGAATTGTGCCTCCTCATTTGTGGGTGCTTTAGGCGACTCAGGTCAGCTTCTGTGACAACCTTTTCCAAAGTATTCCCTTTATTCGTTCTGTTGAGTACTGGTGCTGTGACCAAATATGCATCGGAGCGAGTGTTAGCTATCACGTTCAAAGAATTATGAGGCGTATTGGTAAGGCATTGATTAGAATTGGAAATGATGCGCCCTCGTAGATTCATTATCTGCTTGTCAAGGGCGAACTCGACACCACAGTGATTATTGATAATGGTGATTTGGGGCCAAGAGGCTCTGGCGCCTTTCAATATGAAGTTGAGGAGAAACTCTGGCGTTGGATTAGAAAACAAGAATCTGAAGTCTGTGATATCAAGTTTCGGTAAGATAGTTATATCACCAGAGTACTTTTGAGTTAGAATGGAAATCAATTTGGAAGTGATGTTCTTCTGGATGTTGAGCTCATTTAAAATGTGGAGATAATGGATCACTTCACTAGACACAAAGTCGTAGCAAACATTCATCACATTGCGGAGAGTGTCCAAGTACTCGAAAGATCCGGTATTGTTGGTTATATGGCCAACACTTACCTGAAGAACTGGAGATACATGTGGGTTAACCTGCACTGCGATTATATGATCGACATTAAACATTTCGGATAGCTTTGTAATAGGCAAGTCTCCATCCACAGAACCGTCCACGTACTTCGAAGATTGGTCATTATTCCACTCACGAATGTTGTTTGATTCTGGTATCTTCTCGTAAATAGAGTTGGATGCAAATATACCTGGGACTGAGCACGACGCGCATACGGCCGACCATATAAGACAGTGTGGAGCAGTCAAATAGTTGAGAAGTCTGGTCTGCTCATGGTTGGATGCGGGAGACACAGTGATGTTGAGAATTTTTCCGGTCCGGTTATAGGCTTCACGAAACGTTAAGTCGCCAACAAAGCTATAGACAGTTTCCCTCACTCCGGAAATATCAAATATGGTGCCGTATTTAAGGAAATGACTTATTTTTTCAAGTAAGTTCTTGAGCTTGGAATTACTCAGATCTTGCAGAATTGTGCCAAAAAAATCAAACTTCCGGGAGAGGATGGAACCTAAGAGCTCCAGAGTCTCCTCATTGGTATGGGTGCAAAGAATACTAGCAATAACCGAGCCTGCGGAAGAGCCCGAGATCACTCGTGGCAAGAGATTGTTTTCTAGCAATGAGATTAAAACACCGATATGGGAAACTCCAAAAGTCGAGCCACCCGAAAGCACCAAAGCCGTGCGGCCGATGTTCTTGCGTGTTTGTATGAGCATTCCAAGTAGGTATCGGTCATCAATATCAACACTCTCCTCTTCCACTAAGTAATTCAAACATTCAATGCACTCGTTAATGTAAGCCTCGATGAGTTCTTTGGTCCCAACATTGGAATGGCGGTATAAGTTCGAGTCGCCAATATTTCCCACGTTTCGAGACCACTTTGTCCGAATGAGATATAGAAGCGACTTATAGTCCTTTGCAAGACGTGCGGATTGCATCTCCTTGAGAAGGCTCTCGATAAGCAAGTAGTCATAGTCTTGCAGTTCTGGTTGTCGCTTCCACTCGTTGTTCCCCGTGAGTTCATCTAATCGGCTGGAGACCTCGTACCATTGCTTGTATGTGGTGGCATTCTTTTGCTCGGATATTAAGCCGCTGACGGAATCCGGAAAGGACACCAATCTATTTATAAGAGGCAACCGTAGGACTGTTGAGGTAAGCTTGCTAAAGGCAGACGGGGTGGATTTCGACAGACATAAAGCCGGGTTCAGGTCAAATATAGACTTTATGATTTCGGAATGAGCCAGCATTTCTTTTTTTCTTGTTCAGGGTACCCACGATATGTTTGCTTTCGGGTATATGAGCTGCTCTGGCGTGTATTTGCCATGCGTATTCTTCAGCTTGAATACTGAGGCTCGGAGAGATACAGACTCGTTTTTCGCTTAATAGTGAAATCTGAGAATCTGGTTTACCTCGTAATTTTTTGAAGCTAGTGTGATTTGCAAAAGTGGGTTTAAATTAGTGTAGTATAACGCAGCACTAACAAGCGTAGAAAGTGCGTGTGAAAGAGGATATGCCGAGCCGAGGTGCTCCACACTCAACCGCACCTAGAGTCCGCAAATTTGGGCAAATAGGTATTTTACAGTTAGTGATGTTTAAAAAAAGTATCCCTTGGTTTTTGGACTCGAAGGAAACAGCCTTTTCTTTTAGGAAAAAAAAAAAGGAAAAGGGAATGTAAGAACCAGAAATGTAATTCTGGTGGATATTGGCAATACGATACATTAATTAGTCGCAGTAATGGTGGACATATAAAATCACAGGTACACTGGACTAATAAATACACATGGCAACTAATTGTGAATTTCACCTCCACTTGATGATAAATTGCTGAGAATATTTCGAACTTGAATAATAAAAAATAAAAAATCTCGAACTTCTTACCCCAGAAACTTAGGCATCGTTGACTACGATCATAAGCCGTCGCACTATACAACACCAGACACGATCTGCAAGGAGAAAATCAAAAAATTGTCAAAAAATTGTCAAAATATTGTCACGGAGACAAATAATCGTATGATTCCAAGAGTTTCAAAATTACTCGAAACATTCTGGTCTCCGCTATATTTGTATAACTGTAATGGGTGCAAAACATACCTCTACTGCTTCTCTGCAGTGATGCGCAGAACAAATCATCTCATCACCAACTCTGGAGTTATACAAGCCACTTGATCGTTCAAGCCTAAGTCTCCGCAATAAGGCACCCTCAAAAGACTTATACTCATTGGCAGTATCACTTGAAACTGTCTTTTGAACATCATATTGGAGTCTAGTCAAGCACGCAACTGCGGCGCTCTTTCTCTCCGGCTCAATCACCAACCCAGCAAGTTGCTTTCGACGAGACTTCTGCAGAATCCTGCAGCCCTCCAAAGTAAAGCCATCTGCTGCCGCAGGGTTCACTCTGTTCGGCCTACCCAAGCGAAATCTCGTGGAGGCGAGCTCCGTTTCTTGAATAGTGCTGGCTTAAAACCTCCTCGCTTTTTCACTTCATTGGACCATCATCAAGCTCATTTCGCACAACTGTTTGATAAACAATCGCCTCCAGGACTCATGTTTTCTGTGGTCACCGTATGTCACAAGACGAGTGATTCGAAGCACCCTATGCTCATGCTCACCAACCGTGAGGGAAATCGGTATTTCTTTGGGAAAGTGCCTGAGGGTGCTCAAAGAGTGTTGAATGAAAATGGTATCAGATTGGGGCGTTTGCGCAGTATCTTTTTAACTGGTGTGGTGTCTACTTGGTCACATATAGGTGGTCTTCCAGGCCTTTTCTTGACTGTTTCAGATGCCACGAACAGAGGTATCGATGTCTTCACCAACTCATCGAAGATTATAAGTTATGTGGTGGCTACTTGGCGTTATTTTGTCTTTCGCAGGGGAGTTGACTTGAACGTTTTGGACACAAACGATGAGTCCATTATAGGCGACTCCAAAACTATCTTTTTCCCAGTCAAAATCGATAAAGACGCTCTGATCTCTGAAAGCTATCCTCCTGAATCCAGCGACAGTAGCCTTTTCGGCGCAGTCCAAAAACTCACCCTGTACATGTTCCCGAAAGATGTGAAAGCCAATGACCCAAACCCTGAGTCATACCAAACGGACATAAATGAAACTGAAATTCACACTCATGTCAAGCTCCCTCTGCCTTCTGATATAACTGATGTTAAGCGTCAGAAGTCACTCAATTTTGTCATCCGCTTTCTTCCTGCTCGTGGTAGGTTCGATCCAGCAAAGGCCAAGGAACTTGGAATAAAACCAGGTATCAACTATAAGAAGTTAACTGACGGGGAGTCAGTTTTGAACGATAAGAATGAGCTCATTCACTCAAACCAGGTAATGGGACCTCCTAAAAGCTACCGCAAATTGGTTATTCTTGATATCCCTAGTCACGAGTACCTTCAGAATACGATACAAAGTGAAGAATGGTTTGCGCAGAACAGCGAGAGAGGCGAAGAAACTCCGGGTCTTGTGTACCATCTTCTTGGTGATGAAATTGACTTTCGCCTGGATGAGTACGTGAAATTCATCCAAAAGTTCCCTGCTGATTGCCAACACGTGATAAGCCACGCCAGTATTGCAGACGACACATTGGTGTTCCGTACACACGCAACTCATTTGTTAAAATTAAAAACTGTCATGAACAGCAATTTCAATTTTCCTCATATTGAGCAGCATCAAGCTTCAGCTTCTAGCATCACCAGCTTGCAATCGCTCCAGAGATTCGATATAGACACAAGTGGGGTCACAAAGAATGAGGAGGATGTCGTGAGGGACACTTGGGAATCACTCTACATGTCGTCTGATGCTACGGAGAAACCCAGCTTCGAGAGCATGGTAGAAAAGTCAATTTTACCCTTGGACTCCGAAGAAGGCACTTTGAAAGATAAAGTCCAAATCGTAACATTGGGAACGGGATCTGCACTTCCTTCCATGCACAGAAACGTTCTCTCAAACCTCGTCCGTATACCATTCATGGAGGGAGGTGAGATCAAGTATACCAGCATTCTTCTCGATGCAGGAGAGAACACACTTGGAACGTTGCTTCGTAACTATGGCCATAATGGTCAGCAGCAATTGAAGCAAGTTTTTTCTGAGCTCTCGCTTATTTTTTTGAGTCACCTTCACGCAGACCACCATTTGGGGGTGGTTTCCATCATCAGTCGTTGGTTCGAGGAGAATGCCAATAACCAAAGGAAACTTTATCTTGTCATTCCATGGCAATTCAATCATTTCTTAAATGAATGGTACAGGTTGGAAACTTGCTCTTCCAATATTGATCTCAGTCGAATTGTTTACATCAGCTGTGAACAATTCATGCGCAACCCGGAAAGGGAATACAAGCAGTTGGATGTGAAAGAGTTCGTCAACATGGCAAATAAGGGCAAAGTGCAGACTTCCCGTGTGATATCCACGGACCAATCGGATTTGAAAGCGCAACTTTACAGGGACTTACACATTAACCTGTTTCAAACAGTCCGTGCCATACACTGTTACTGGGCATACTCTGTGAGTATCGTGTTCAATCTCACGCTGGACAACTTGTCAAACAAAGAGAACCAATTCAAAATCTCTTTCTCAGGGGACACCCGACCTAACATGCGTTTCATCCAAATTGGCGAAGACAGTGACTTGTTAATCCACGAAGCTTCTCTTGACGTTGAGTTAATTGAAGAAGCACTTGCAAAGAAGCACACAACTGTCGTGGAGGCTGTTCGTGTATCCCAACTCATGAAATGTCCTAATGTAATCCTCACTCACTTCAGTGCAAGATTCTCGGAGAAGCACAGTTTCATTGAAAGCAAAAAACATTACGAAGCCGCCTGCTCAGAGTTGAACCAATACCTTGGTAGATCCATCAACAATTTTTTTACACAGAAACACAGCGAGCTTTCTTTTGACGATATTCAAATCTGTTATGCTTACGACTTCTTGACGTTGAGGTTAGGAAACCTCGGCTTTCAGCGCAATCTCTATAGCGCAATAAACCTGCTTTCGACGTCAAACGAAAGCGAGGTTCAAAAGCTTAGAGAGGAGAGAGAGATCTTGAAAAAGAAGGAGAAGCGAGCGGCTAAGCGGTTGCAAAGACTAGCTATGGATAAGAAGCGTAAAACCAGTCTGCTGGATTGAGGCTGCTCCAGACCTAATAAAGCTACTGGAACGAAATTTGCATCTCGACAAACAAAAAATGTATATAGAATGAGTTACCGCAAAGTTGCTCACTCAAGGTAGACATTATCTCATTTGGTGCATCAGTATTAGGGCTGGCTATAAGCCTGGCAATTCTGAGGCTACTGAGAATAATTAAAAGCTTAAAATCAAACCTTTTGAACAAATCAGAGTATTAGACATGAATGAAAACGTTTCAAGACCCATAATCTTATAAGTTAAGAAATTTGTACGTATAATAGGACTCCAGGTGCATCTTTCAAGTATTCCTGCACGAGAACATAAAGCCGGTGCGTACCTGTCTACTCCACCATGACTTATCCCGTCTTAATCCTAACCGCATGGATACAGCAATGTCTAGTTGACAATGTTGACAACAGAAGCAGCTTCACAAATGAAATGCTAGTCAAAAGTATCCTTGCCCATAACGGGCCGGACCTGGGGGATTTCACTCCGGTCGTACGCATTCAAGGTATTCACCGCATCTTCGGCGAAGGAGAGTTGATCATCACCATCCATGACTCAAAACACAAGATTCTAGGAGTTTTCACCCAAGAAGCAATCCAGAAATTTGAGTCCAAGTACAGGCAGCGGATCACGTACGAGACATTGCATACGTTGATGATAGTGAGACGGGCCAACTTGAAGCTTCTCTCCAGGAAGGACATGAGCCGTTTTTCCCGGCTATTGCCCAACCTGACTAAGAAAGTGACAATTGCTTATTTGGAAATAAACGAAGTTGATTTCTTCTCTCGTACCAAACACCCGGTATCATTGCGCTCCGAGAATGAACTTGAAGATATCTACGATACCGAAGATTATATACGATTGCTAGGAAATCGCTCCTCAGACAGTCTTTTTGAAATGAATGATGGACTACTCAGCGACTGCGAAGAACTTGGTGACTTAGATGGGAGTTGGTGTGATTAATCTGAATATAGTTTTTCGTTTTCTGTTTTTTTTTGTTTTGTTTTTTTCAGCCCAGCAGCACGGATATAGAATCTATCATCTATAAGCAGGCATTTTAAAAGATAAAACCCAACAAAATACATGCAATTGCATCATATTATCAATTCTGGATCACATTCCAAATTAAAAACTGCTTTTGGAAACAAGCCTCCCCTGGATTCGGGCTACATTTTCAAAGGCTACATCTCAATCAAAGGCTGTCTCAATCAAAGGCTGTCTCAATCAAAGGCTACATTGAGTTATCTCCGGCCGCGCGCTGCCCTTGTGCGCATTTGACAGTGTTATTTTGCACCCATACCCTTCACTCGCTGCAATGAACCAACTCGATTATACCCGAGATCTTTCACAGAGACTAGATCGAATTGCAGAGTTTGCGTCTCGTATTGCCACCACAGGAGACTCAGACTTGAGTGGCTCGAGTGAGCGGTCGACGTCCTCTCTTGACCACCGCGTGCAAACCATACGGTCCTTGAGCTCAAGTCCCTCTAGGCGTTCTCCCTTGGGCTACTCTTCTAGTGAACATCATGCGGAGGAGGCTCGTGATATTCCTAGTTCGGCTGGTCTTTCCACTGCAAGCACAGTACAAGTTCGTGAAGGTTCCAATAATGTTCTAAGCTTGACCGGTACCGATCCAGATCACAGCTCAGGAAATATTATATGGCCAAGAAGCATCCGAGGAGCAAGTTCTGGAGCCAATGGGCCCGAAGTCCTGAACATAACTAGTCCTTTATATCGGTCTACTTCACCAACTGTTCTCTCTTCGGTGGGGATATTGCAAACGCCAGTTCCAACACCGGTGTCACATCCATCAATCGAGCCTCACGTAAGTGATGCCAATTCGGGCGAAGAACTACACCGGCCCCGGTCTCTCCCGTCAGAGAGATCACCGCTTCTACCACTCTACCATTCTAACCTCCAGCACCCGCAACTGCATCTGCCCATAAGCATCAACATCAATGTGCCTACAGCACCTGCACGAGCCCTCGAATCAAGACCGGCACCGAATTGGGCGGCCTCTAATTTCCCAAATGTCTGGGCTGTTCTATTAGAAACGATTCTTTGTGTGACACCCCGTCAATGGGTACTAGCAGGGGTTGGGTTGATTTATCTTGGTCACTACTCTCAGGATGACTTGCGAGAAGTAATACGGCCTCTTGTATGTTTTTTCGCAGGCTTATTCCAGGTATCATTAGGCCAGTGTGTGACCAGTGTTAAGGCGAAATGAAGCGACTGTATTAATAGTAGACATAGTAGACTTGATATCTATATGGTTGTTATCCAATATTTCTATTGATGCGATATGTACAGAGTGTTGTGTCCTGCTTTCCTGGACTAGTGGGTTGACTTAACCCGACTTTCTAGGTCTGTCCTTGACCTTCATCTTATTAACATTCTTGAATTTTCTCGTCTTGGCAAACTTCTTGAGTCCCCACATCGACTGCGACACCTTGTTGGACTTGGATTTACCTCTACCACCACCATGAGGGTGATCGAATGCGTTCATGGCTACACCTCTGACCTGAGGTCTGAATCCTCTGTGACGCGACCTTCCGGCTTTACCCCAAGAAACGGCCTGATGCTCCCTATTAGACACCGTTCCCAATGTGGCGTGGCACACTTCATTGACATAACGATGTTCACCCGAACTCAAACGGACAATCACCTTCTTTTGTTCCGGGTGCTTGGACAATAAACGGGCAAATGTTCCTGCGGACTTGACCAACTGGCCTCTGCCGTTTGGATGCAAACCGATATTGTGAATCACAGATCCAACCGGCAACATCTTCAAGGGCAAACAATTACCTCTCTGCATGATTCTGGAGTTCAACAAGGCTTCATCGATTTCTCCGTTGTTGGTGGCATTCATCTCATCAATGAAATCTTTAGGGATTCCATGTCTGAAGGATTCCACAACATCGCCAGCACGCAACCCAGAAGAAGCTAAGATGTACGACAAGTTCTTTGTCTCGTTATGCTCGAGCAATGCAATATGGCCCGACCGGTTTGGGTCGTACTCTATGCGCAACACCGTCTGCTTACCACTTTCGAGTCTGTGGGAATCAACCAACCGTACTCTCTTCTTATGTCCTCCTCCGCGACCCCGGATGGTGATGTGACCTGTGTTGTTACGACCAGCAGTTTTCTTCTTAGCAACAGTCAATTCACGCACCGGACCACCCTTGTACAAGTGCTCGTGAATTGGTTTTCTGAAATTGGTGGATCCTGGCTGGTTGAGACCGTTGGCGTATGACTTCACCTTGATTTGAGCCATCGCTAGCTTCCGCTGTCTCTTGTAGGTGGCGTCCTTGATCTCCAAATCCGTGGTATTATTGAGAACCGGGACAGACTGGGCAGTAGCACCAGCTGTGGACTGGAAACGGATCAAAGCCAAGCCGCGGGAAGCCCACGTTTGCTTGGTCAAGCTGAACATTGTGGTCTAAGGAAATTGATTGAGCTTTTTTTCCAGGTTTTTTTCATGTCGCGGTGCACGGGTGCGCGAGTGCTTTGGATCTAGTAGAATACGTTCGGGTAGTTTGAGAAGTGATCCTATGCTGAGGAGAATCTTGCAGATGGATTTTCCCGATTTACTTTTTTATCGAGTCGCTTACTTTCTATGATAATTTGATTGTTTTTTTTTTCAGTTTTGCCTGGTTTGTTAGGTTTTTGCCCTATTGGAAGAATAAACTATCATTCCTTTGACACACTAGCTTTCCAGGTACAGATTGAGTATTTAACATTAAAAATTGATTGACTTTCGATCCACATAAATGGTATCGTGAATGTTAAAAATATACTACCTTTTTCTTCCCAGAAGTATGGATACTCCTTGCAAATTTTAACAAGAAACTCACATACTCCTAAACACAATTTCGACGATCTATCAAGTTTTGTTAAAAATAATTCCTTAAAAATATCACCTTAGTCTTCAAAATAAGAATCGCTCAATAGTTTGCTTTTTTTTTGTATGATCTTTATGTTGATCTTGGTGGATGCAAAATCCTGTGCTCACTTGAGAAGCATTAGGTGCAGGATGTGGTAGAACCAGAAAACGAATAAACTACAATCCCACACAAAGGACATCACACAGACAACTTCAAGGATCGATATTGAATGATAAATGTCAGGCCTAAGTAGGTTCGAGTCTTGTTAGGAGGTAAATGATGGAAGTTTGTGCCACGCACGACATGTCGGCCAATCAGTGTGCGCACAGCATGTCCGAGCGCGAAGAAAAACCAGGCAACGCACCAGTTGATTTTCATCACACATCTACTCACCACACAACATAAGAAAATGATGTCTCGTGCTTTCACCCGCTCCATGGCCTCTGCAGCCAAGGCTGTCAAGCCTCCCATTCAATTGTTTGGTGTCGAGGGTACATACGCCAACGCCTTGTACTCAGCATCCGTGCAGGAGTCGACAGTGGAGAACTCGTTCCGAGGCTTGACTAAGATCTCCGAATTGATTAAGGAGGACCCAAAGGTCAGCTTCTACTTGACCAACCCAGGTTTGTCCAAGGACAACCGTAAAGCCGTCATTGACACCCTCACCCAGGAGTTGAAATTGGACAAGACCGTGTCCAACTTCTTGGGCGTTTTGTCCGACAACAACCGTTTGGGAGAATTCGACGCCATTTACAACAGCTTCGGCCAATTGCACGATGCTCATCAGGGTATTGTTGAGGCTACCATCACTTCTTCTAAAACCTTGGACTCCAAGATCTTGAGACGTTTGCAAGCTGCTATCCAAAAGTCGTCTTTCGTCGGCTCCGGAAAGACCTTGAAGTTGTCTAACGAGGTCAACCCAGACATTTTGGGTGGCTTGATTGTGGATATTGGTGACAAGACCGTGGACTTGTCCGTTGCTTCCAAGGTGTCCAAGTTGAACGCTGCCTTGAGCGAGTCTTTGTAAGGGGATAGATAGCATAGATAGGTGATTAAACATGAGATATAATATGTGTTGTACGTTACTTGAAATATTGAAACAATTACGGACTATCAATGTAGCTATTCCAGAGTTTAAGAGGTAATACTATCGTGATATCTACTGCTGGTCATTTGGTACTAAGATTAGCAAGTGGCAGCATATGAAAGCTCCACAGAGCTGCTAAAGTATCCGCAAGTGAAGCAAAATTTAAACAAAAAACAAATTCATTACAGGAATTCAATTTTGAAACAAGAAAACAATTTTTTAGTAGATGACTTATGCTTAGGGAATTTCAAAACCAAGGCTGGAACGTATCGTGTGCGATGGACCGTTCTCGAACTCCAGTCGCATCCGTGCACTCGATCACGCGATTGGCAGTACATCTGTTCAGATCACGGAGACTACTTCCTCCTCAAGCTACTATCATGAAACAGTTTCAAAATTTCAAGTGGGGCTTGACTGGGCTTGCGTTGGTGCTCAACTTCTTCGTCTACTTCTACCCCGATATAATCAACCAGAATGGCCAGTGTCAGTGGGCCGGTTCCGAGCTGCAGTCTAAGTACAGCATGGTGGAGTTTCTACCACCCCGTTTGGCTCAATTGTTGCTTCTTAATTTCCCATCTTTGCAGAAGCCCAAGGTCACCAAGGTGTATGAAGGCGGGGTCGTTTCTGACATTCACATGTTGACTTTTGGTGATCCTCAGATCAATGGAAATTGGCCTTCTACTCCATACATCAAACGGCTTGATAACTATGGCAACGACCACTACTTAGGCCACATTTATCGCCTCATGCAGAAAAGATTGAGGCCGAGCCATGTGGCAGTTATGGGCGACCAGTTCTCGTCCCAATGGATCTACGATCTGGAGTTCTACAATCGGACCTATCGGTTCGTGGAGCGTTTGTTCCCTAGAAGCCCTGCTTATAAGCAAACGGTGGTTGATGCATGGACGAATCACAAGGACTATGATTGGATATCTTGGTCTCAAAGTGAGACGGAAATGGACCCTGCCTCTCGGTTTGCTTCGAGGTGTTACGAAGATGTTTATGATTGGCATTTTCCCGAATCTCACCAACCCAATTTCGAGAATCCGCTTTTTATCAATTTAACGGGAAACCACGACGTTGGTTATAGTGGTGATGCCACATGGCAACATATGGCTCGTTTCCACTATCTTTTTGGCCAGAACAACTACGTCATCTACTACAACAAGGGCACCCCCGAGGAGTGGCGTATGGTGGTTCTCGATTCCTTGTCTTTGGAGGGGCCAGCATTACAAGAGGAGTTCCGCTCTTACACATGGTCGTTCCTTGACTTTTTAGAGAAGACCCAGACCGATTTCAAGGGCTCCACGATCCTCTTGACTCATATTCCCTTCTATAAGAAAGAAGGCTTGTGTGCCGACGGACCGGAGCACAGGTACTACGAAAATTACACTCGGGAGCCATATAAGAACGGTAAGCTTCGGTCTCAGAACCACTTGCTCTACGATACCTCTCAGGAGGTCTTGGACATTGTATTTCCTAACGCAGATAAGGAAGGTATAATTCTCACAGGTCATGACCATGTGGGATGTGATAGCATCTACAACCATATAGGTGGCGAGTGGGTTGCATCCAAGGAAGTATCTGATGCCAGTGACCGCAAGCACATACGTGAGGTGGTGGTGAGAGCAATGATGGGTGAATTTGGAGGACAGACCGGGCTTATGACGGGTCACTTTGACCCAGTGAAAGCCCTGTGGCATTTTAATTTTACCTATTGCTCATTTGTTATTCAACACGTTTGGTGGGCTTCGAAAGTATTGTCTCTTTTGGCGTTACTCATTCACTCCATCTCCTTCTTGAAGTCTGCCTCTGCATAGTCCAGCACCTTTTTTAAGTACTTTAATTCAAAGAATTTTGCAAAATGAGAAAAACGTCATTAGAGTGCCTTAATGTCCTCGAGAGCACTCTCAATACTGACTTCGGGACTAATCTGGATCTTCTTGATTTTCAACTTGCCCTTCTCAAATACCCAGTGAGACCTTTTGGTACCAGATGGGTACTTCTTTGCGCCAAGAATACGGATCAATTTTGAAGATGTGTCCGCCAACAAGGGGTATTCCAACCCTTGCTTCTCTGCAAACTTCAATTGAGCAGCGGAAGAGTCTGCAGACAACCCAAAGACCTGAGTGTCCAACTTCTTCAAATCTTTCAAGTTGGATTGGAATCCCCTGGCTTGTCTTGTGCAACCAGGGGTGGATGCCTTGGGATAAGCAAAGATAACCAAATACTTAGATTTGGCGGCCACTTTACGTAACTTCACGTCTTCACCATTCTGGTCTTTCAAAGTCAAATCCGGGATTTCGTCACCCACTTCCAATTCTTTTTCTTTCTTGGAATTTTCGACAGAAGCATTTGACTTTGCTTCATCTTTCTGTGGCTTTTTTGGGGTCACGGTTTTGGAGACTCTTGCCTTCTTAGCAGGGGGCAGTATATCTGGTTCAGAAGTGGCGACAGCTTTGGCAGCAAGCCTTGAGGAACTCCGCAATTGAACCATTGTACACAGTAAAATTTAACTTGGGGGAAGGGGTAGGAAGGCCAAAACTGGAGAGCTGCGCGGTAGTAAAGTGTGGAGAGTCGTGTCCAATGTTCACCGAACGCGGTGTTGAATTATGTCAACGGATGTCAGACAATAGAGACATACAGATTGGTACTAGGGCATTTACAAAACTGAGAAAAAAAAGAAGGATCTGCAGATTAAGGTACATTTTGAAACAATGGGTCAATAAGAATTATATCATTCAACCTAGGTCTTGCTTTGATCCTCGTATAACGCTATTTTCAGGTACTGTGGGACATTTTCTGCAGTGCGACATCAGAGACGCAGTACCTACAGCTTACGATAGCATACCCGAGCAGGAGGGTGTCTAGAGACTGCATAGAGGTGATAACAGATTTCGCGCCCTAATTATTAGCCCAGAAGCCAGGCCTTGATAATCAGCTACATACTACAAGAGCGCCCGCGGCAATTTTTCTGAATTGTGGATATATTGCAGAATCGAGGGTTTTATATCTTGTTTGAGACCAATTGTAGAGAAGTGACGCAAAAGGTTTTTCCATCCACGACCGCTCGTTAGGCTTTCCAAGCTGAAAAGCTAGTTTCTGATCTCATCTGACTGATATCCACACCTCACTTCAAATCACTCGAGACTTTTTGACCCCGTTTCATCGAAGAAAAAAACGTTTGGGCTAATGAAGAAATTTTTCAGGCGCAAATCCAGTACGAGTGCTCCCTTCCATGTGCAAGGCGGAATTACTACAATCTATTCTCCTGAACATATGCGGCCATCGCCCACGCATCGTGCCAATCTGCTGTCTCGAACAGGCACAATCACTTCGGATCTTTCCTATGTTTCAGCTGACTCCAATGCTATAGAAGATGAATCTATGCTACATACTCTGACGTCGCCAAACGGACATTTCAATCCTCACGGTGCTCTGCTACCGCAGGATTCTGCCAGACTCGAGGAATCTTTATCTCCAAATTCGGATGTTTTATCGGTGGCACTCTCGGAGTCGGAAACACTTTTTCCGGTGGAACGGCTGCGACTAGATCTCCAGCCCACTTACTATGAAAATTTCTCCCAATACGTGCCTTTTCTCTTGAGGCGTGTTCGCTTGGAAAGGGAAAGGGCCGCGGCAGAAGCACGAGGAATGCGGACTTCTCGGAATAGAAGACTGACTTTACAAGGCCAAAGTGACATGGATTCTGTGGATAGAATCGACGATAACTACTCAGTGGCCACGGATACCGAGCGAGAGTCTGTATCTTCGGATGATGTGAAAACTCTCATTGGTAACCCCAACGCTTTGACGGCTGATCAGAGACAGCAGATGCCTCAAAATTGTCCTGCTATTATGGGCCGTCAGCCTACCAATTATGACTACAAACGTTCGCTTATTTTGGTGTCAGAGTTGTTGAAAACGGATTATCTTGTGTTTCCCGACCGGCCCTCATACGAGTTGTTTAAGGAATTAAAAGCAAATGCCAAGAAGTTCAAGAAATCCAGTGTGATTTTGTACGATGCAAACTCCAAAATATTAAAGGTGAACAAAGACCACTTTTTCAAGCACTCTGACTTACTGGCTTCAAGTGTGGCTTCGAACGAAAGGAAAAACTCCCTAAAGAAACCAGATGTGAGGCCTCTGAAATCTACCAAGTACAAGGCTGATAAGCCTAAACCAGATATACGACTCTCTGGTAAACATGCTTCTACCGAAAAACAATCTAGTTGTGAAACGAGCAAAATTGTCAAAGCGGGCAGTTGCGAGAGCTTACTCGATGATGGACCTGTTGGTACAATGAACGGCTTAGAGATTACCCCAGACTTAGACAACACACTAACAGAGATTCACAAAGAAGCTTTAAACCAAGCTTCTAAACTGCGCTCTTATAATGAACGAGATTTTCCTTCGTTTGTTGTGGATTCTCGGAACCACATTGTTCCAATTGAAAAGAAAGTCCTTGGGAAAGGACTTCCACTCTTCAAGGTGTCATTTCCATATATGTCATCATTTCGAAAAAACGTACCATACATGGTCTTGAAGCGCTTTAAAGAAGTCCCAGATCGTCCTACCGGACATGACGAAGGCGATACCTTTGAAACATATGATTTTTGCACAGTTCAAATGAAGGGTTTCAATCATTATAAACGATACATTTTCCTGTTTCGGCCTGCTGGAATGCAACCTTTTAAGGTATTGGCATATCAATGCAATTTCCGCCCATTCACAGACTTCAAGTTCAAGGGCACTAGGTTCAGGATCTTTGGATCCTCAATGGCAACTGCATACATTCTGAACTATAATCCTGACATGAAACTCTTCATCATCGACGAAAACAAGCCTTCTTTAGTTGATGGCTTAATCAATAAGCAACAAAACAACGACTTACTTTCCATATCAAAGAAGAAGTCTTCGAACCCCAGTGCATCAAACCAGCAAAACAATTATAGGACTCTAGCAGCAGATACTGAGCCCGAATTATTTGACAATCCAGTGCCAAATAGAGACAACCCTATTCTCAAAGAACGTGCGCCGCTGTTGACCCGGTCATATGAGAACAGCTATATTCCAAACAATATGCCTCCATTCTCGCGATACAGCGATTCATGCGTTTACACGAAAGATTCGCTGATTGTTCCAAAGAAGCATACGGAAGTTGGGAAATTCGATATATATCAGTCTCTCGATGATAGCCTCGACCATTTTGGAGGAGACGCAAGACATGCAGATCTCTCGTCCACGTTTTCAGTCCCCACGAATACTTTGGTGTTGACATCCATCTTCCTAGCCTTACGTGAAACAAACCTTCGTACTACCAAAAGGTACCCAACAACCAATTCTGTGGCTCGCATGGGTGTTTTGGCTACAATGCCGACTAATCTTGGAGGGAATTGAAATACACTCTCGAAAAGTTTTCGTTGAGAGCATGTTTTCGGATTGACTGTTATTGTTTATGTTAATATAGATGCAAGTGAATACCATAATTTATATGATTGATTCAGATTTTGGATGGCATTAGTGATAGTATTGACAAATGATATGACTGGAGTTACAAAATAAATACGGGATAGATGATGGTCTGGAGGATATGTTCTATTACAGTAGGATCGAAATCATTATTCTTGAAAGGGTCTGGTCGGATTTGCATGGTCCCGCATTCTTGACGTTGGAAATATATGGGTTTGGGTTTTGCCTGGAGAATCTTAGGTCCTTTTTGTTTGGTCGCTTAACGACTTGGGGAGCGGGATCTGGACTTGGCTCTGTTTGGGGAGTTAGATCTGGAGTATCTGCCTCTGCCGTAATCCTCACCATTGTGAGAGGCAGATTCGGTTCTGGGTTCACTGGAATCCCGGTCGCCGTGATACGGCCTTCTGCCTTCGTAGATTCTATCGGAAGGTCTTCTGCGTTCACCTCCATATCTGTCACGGTACTCATATCCGGCACCACGGTCATCTCTTGGGGGACCACGTCTGTAGTCATCGTAGCCCCCGTAATAGTCATCTCTTCCGTAGCCACCGCCATAGCCACCATAGCCACCATAGCCATCACGGTCTCCACCGGGATAAGGACCATAGCCGCTACCGTAGCCAGCTCTTTCGTAGCCGTAGCTTTGGTAGCCGTAGCCGCCTCTTCCATAGCTAACTCTGCCAGCTGGAGGAGGATAAGGGCTCGGGTAACCATAGCCACCTCTACCAGGCCTGGATGGATGAGGGCCCCTATAGCCATTTCTTCCTCTGGGACCACCACGATGACTCCTGGAAGAGAACGGATCAGAGCGTGCAAGTTGAACTGTGAGTCCGTCTTTTTTGGCATAAGGAAGAGCCTTGCCATCTAGCTCGAGAGCTTTTTCGCAGTCTTCAGTGGACTTGTATTCGACGAAGGCATATTTTTCTCCGTCATCGGTTCTAGGGGGAGGGATGTCTAATCTGACTAATTCTCCGAATCTAGGATGGGTTAGTTAATGTTCTGTGTTGATATTGGAGAGACCGAGTGAGTGGAAGATTCCAAGTGACTGTAGAGGGACGTTGAGAGCAGAAGTGGAGGAGAAGAAAGGGAGCATAGTGGATGGAAGTGAATTTTAGGGAACATACTTTTCAAAGTCGGGAGCCAAGTCTGCAGCTTTGGACTCTTTCGTGAAGCCTGTCACGTATAAGGTATTCTTCGGCATGGTATGTGACGTCAAGCTGGATTATTTTTTTCTTGCGGCTCTAAAGTATATGGCCGTGGAGGCACGTGACGAGGACGCGCATAACATGGAGTGTCTCGATTGCAATAGCCGCGATCTAATGAAGTAGATTGGAGAAACAAACGAACCGTTGAATGTGGTGGGCCGACAAATCAGAGGATAGAAAAAGAAGGGATGTAGTGGTTAAGGAGTTCGGAAAATTTGGATCGAGGAGTGCACGGAACATTCTTGCTTAAATCAATTGTCAATAAGCACATTCATCCATTCAGAGAAACCGAGGCTCGACCCCAATAATTTATACGGAAACAATGGCCGCCGTCGTGTATAGATAACCGGCTATTCATGAAAGTTTTCCCGCGCATCAATAGCAGAAACAGGTTCTATTGTTGCAGCGCTGGAACAAAAGTTCATCTCACCGGTCGCACGACTGCTGGCAAAACACTGTCAACTACTGCCGAGCTGCGGTACCAGCAATTTTACCTGGCAAAACACTGACCTGTTAACCCCATCCCCCCTTTTAGAGATGTTTTTAGTAATGACAACCCATACTAAGAGCTGGTCTAAAGACTATGAAGTTTTCCAAATATGAAATCATTGAAATATGGGAACACTCGAAAAAAAAAAATGTCCGAAGCAATTCTGCCCCTGATAAACTATTTTATAACACACTAATCGCCTCACTTCATCTCACGCCAGATCAAGCAAGATCTAAGTCACGCCTCGTGCCTGCGAATATGCGCGGGAGAACCTTAAGACTGGTCTGGAAGCCCGCACCCGTGCACCAAGAAGTGCGGCGAACTCTCTGGGAGTGCATATACGTGTTCTCCTCCAGCCCCAACATATTGGCACCCAACAAATTGTAGGCGCATTGTGACCGAGGAGGCGGCTGCATCTCTTGGTGCTCCATGACCTAGATCTGCCGCATCTCGTCGCCAAGAATCTATATACAAGCGAGCCATGTGACTATCATCAGGGAGGAAATAGCCGAGCTTGCCCATCTACCCCTAATTATATCATGGCTGCGTTTCCTAGGCACAGCGCTGTAATAACCCACCTCATCTACTCTTAACCACTATACCTAATCTTTGCAAAATTTCCTACATCTCGGGAGCCTAAACCTATAAAGTTCCCACTTTGGTTGGATCAATCTTTTCTTCTGTTCCACACGTTATTTAGTAATAGTGCATTCGAACACGTCGGAACGGAAGTAGAGGATCGAAAAAAGAAAGAAAAAAATAGGAAAATCAGTACCTAACGTGGTTCTTTTTCGGTAGAGGAAAGTGCGCACGCACACATACCCTATTTTTCCTTGACACGAACTAGTGCTGAAAGCAGAAGCGGTTATCCAGAGTCAAAATCAAAGTCCAATAAGATCCATCTCTTCCCGAGATTGCCCCCCATAATATCTTCATATACGTCCATTCTCTAAAATGGCTTTGGCTGACGATAACTATTCCCTTAACCATGATAATCTACTACATAGGGAGGATGACCACGACATCTTAAATGAATTCTTGGACCAGCGTGTTTTTGATTCCTTGAACGCCGGTATCCCTGATCATAACCAGCCTCATGACGATAATGTTGATTACGATGCTTTTGCTGGCGACTCATTGTACAAACTCGGCCACGATAATGATTCCTTTTTCCATGCTGAGACGAAAGACACTCTCGATCATGATGAGAGTGCTTTTGATAAAACCGATTTTGCTAAAGAAGGCCCTGATACCCTCTTGAAAGACGACGCCAGTCCTCATGCAACTTTCTTCAGCCTTAATCCCAGTCCAAAGCACTCAATAACCGATGGTGATTTTGCGTACAAGTCTCCCTCCTTAGACGGCCATGATGCCGTGCGTGAAGAGTTCTCGAAAGTGAAATTTGGAAACAACATGATGAAAACCTGCCCAGAAAGTATCGAAATATCTGATCCCTCACTCTTGGACTTTTCAGAAGAAACAATGTCCAAACTCCCATATGATCTTGACTTGTTAAACCTTCCATCATACTCCCGTGTTGAAACACAAATAAAGTTACGTTTCAAATTCAGTCCTGCTCCAAAAGAGGCTCTCATACATATTCCCCAAGATCTAATGTCCAAGTCCAAGTTTTGCCTTGAAGATCCCGTTGACACTCTTCCAGATGTATTGAAACAGAACATGCTTTATATGGACACATATGTTATGACGTCTAATTTAAAGACCTCGTGTAACATTTGTTCTCGTTGTATAAAGCGTGAGCATAAACGGGCACTGAGATCTAAAACTGGTGTTAATGAAGCTGACTCTCCAACAAACTCTATTGGCGGCTCTTCAAGACAAACATCAAATCCATGGCCAGATGAAAATATGATTAAAAAGGCGATCTTTTTCAACTGTAAAGAGATCGTTAGTTTTCCTCCGCCAACTGGATTGATTAATGACAGTTTCAAAACGCTCGATTTCTCCGCCAGAATTATCTGTTATTGCAGACATCACAAAGAACTGGATGGTTTCAAACTTCTTTTTGTTGCAAGAGATTATACCGGAAAGATTGTTGCAAAGCATGTAACCCAGCCTATCATGATTATGGACAGAAAGAAGACTTCTTCATCTGCAATGAAAGAAGGGCAGTTCGCTACATTACAGAATAATGATCCTGACGCCAGATTACAGCATTCATCTCCAAATTCTGTGGAAGATTCTACATCCGAAGCCTTGGCAAACACTGATACTAACAATGAATCTGCTAATAATGTTTCACGTGGCTACAAGAGAAAGAAGTTGTCATTTGATGATTCTTACAATTCCTCGACTAATCCGATGTTTAATGGTAGTGGGTTCTCTCCTGTTAGTAACAGTGACACTAATGCTTCAATCCACAATCTCAATTCCAAGAATACCTTGGGCGGACCTTTCGGAGGTGCTTACCATTCAAGCGTTCCAGCTGCACTGATTTCCAGGCAAAGGCTGCTGCAGCAATTGCAAATGGTTACTCGCTATGAACAACAGCCAGCCATTCAGAAAATTATTCCTGCGCAAGGGCCAATTAGGGGAGGTATAGAGGTGACACTTTTAGGTTTCAACTTCAGGCCGGGCTTAATAGTGAAGTTTGGGTCAAAAACCGCTTTAGCTACACACTGCTGGTCGGAAAGTACCATTGTCACATATTTACCTCCTGCGCTGCAACCAGGACAGGTCTTGGTCAGTTTTGAGGACCATGATCACGTCATGGTGGGTTCGCAACAGCTGATCTTCACGTATACTGATGATACTGATCGCCAATTGATTGAGTTAGCCTTGCAGATCGTGGGGCTTAAAATGAACGGTAGATTGGAGGACGCGAAGAACATTGCAAAGAGAATCGTGGGATCAGATAGCTCAGATAAGTCACCAGAAGCGTTACTTGGCAATTCGCCTGGAGTGAAAACCGAGGAAATGGAATGGTATAACAACGCACACAGGGCCGTGGAAAAATTGTACAAGTCTGATCTTTCAACCGAAGATATCTTAATCAATTTCCTTGCATTAGTGGATCTTCCTAACTGTCCAATTATCATTCCAAATTGGCAATTGAGCAACAGCCAGGGACAGTCTTTGCTTCATTTGGCGACATTGAAACATTACTCTAAGTTGGTTGGTTTCTTGATCACTCATGGATGCAAGATTGATCTCAAAGATAATCAAGGACTTACACCCTTGTTCATTGCATCAATGTGTGGCTACAGAGACTTAATTAGTGTTTTCATTGATTGCAAAGCCAACTGGAACCTCAAGTTGAGCAACGAGAAGATGCTTAAAGATTACAGTGATCTCAATGTCTTGGACGTTTTCACTAAGTTGCAGAATGATGTTTGGGCCACAAATGAGGAAACCAGCAGCAGTCATGGATCAGCATCTGACTCAACGGAAGACCCAATGAATCGTTGTAACAGCGTGGACTCATTGAATTCTATGTATGTCATGAACTACGGCCGGCACATCTCCAGAATGACTCGGGAAGATGATATCCCGGTGGAACCAACCTCAAGAGCTGATTTCGGTAAAGCCAGCGAGAAAGCTTACAAGAGCATTCCTCTTTCTGGAAACGAATCATCAGACTTTGCTGATTCTGAGCTTGACAGTGATGATGAATTCTCTGACCTAGACGACAGAAAACTGGGTAGAGCATGGAAAAACGAGGTGAATGAAGCAGACTACTTCGATGAAGTCGGTGAGGAGTCTGAGTTCTCTGAAATAGACGAATCTGGAGATGGCGAGGGTGCCAGAAGAAGAGAAGGAGGTACATCTGTGGGATTGTGGCAGAAAGTTAAAACTGCTGTATTTTCCAATGATGGTGAGACGGAGTTGCCAACTTATGACGATCTTTTCCCCTTCGGCAGTCACGGTTTCTCTAAACCTAAGACGCAATTGGAGAGAGAACTCAATGAAGATGCTGAAAACAGATCTACTTTCAAAGAGGGTACATCGCATGACGAAGTGGAGATTGGTTCCGACTCTTCAGAAGATATGGTGATTTCATACATCAACCATCCTAGGAAGACAGTCAAGAATGATAAGATGTTGTTGTTTTTCTGGCTTCCGGTCTTGTTCATGATTCTTGGTCTCTTTGCCTACATGTCTATCACGGGTTACAAAGTTGAGACCATCGAAAGGCTAAAGGAATATGGTCGCGATACCATCGGAAACATTGTTGTTGGTAATGAACGACTTGCAAAGGTGTTTTCAAAGGCTAGTGTTGAGCGATTGGCGCTATAATGGGCTCTACAATTGTCATCACAGAGACAAAGAGTTTTGGATGTCTAGGCGAAGCTGTTGTCCAGCTGCTGGTCCACCGTTGGTGAATCTAAATTCAACAAAGCAGAAGATGGTCTTTGAATAAACGCGGAGATATTGATCGGTCTGTGTGCTTTTGCGTTTTCAAATCGAGTTCTAAATATTATCTGTGTATATGTTAAATCACTTTTCAACAATTAACTTCAACATGCGCAGATTACTTGTAGACTTCGATCTGGGGTAGTCATCTATTTTCAATGGCTTTCATACTTGCAGAAAGCATGCACCATATACATTAGAGGGGTTATTCAGTCTCTACGGTAAACAACTGCAACTTCTGTGATGATAAAGAAAAATGTCAAATGGTAACAGATTTTTCCAAGTTATTATGTAGAGCCAAGAATAAAAATCTATTGTGGTTTATTTTTAATGTAGAAAAAAATTTATCCAAATTCCAGCTTTTCTTGCATTCCTTCGCATAGCTGCGAAAATACCCCAAAATTTCAATTTGAATTCATAAATTCCATAACGTCAAAAAATAAAAATCAAAACAAAGAAAAAACACATTATATCCATTTTAAAGACTCAAAAGTTTTTTTGTTAATATTAAAGTTTCTCACATGCATCTACATTCATATCGGAAGGCAGCACGTTAGACTGGATACTGCACGTGATGCTTTAGTCTGCACGTGAACGTTTAATAACGTAAGAAAAATAACCTAATTAGCACATAAATGCACAGCTAAACCAAAACTGGGAACTTACTATTCCTGCAAAATCCATCGAGACCGGGACACTTCCCACCTGGACTAACCACCAATCACAGTACCCATAATGCGCGCTCATCTGGTGTAAGCCATGCACGTTCTTCTCATCTACAAGATAAGCATCTATATCTGGAGACTTCAGGGCTCTACAACAAGCATATCCAAGAAACCACAATACACATGACGCTGGACAGTCTCCGACTAGTGCTTCTAAAAAACAAAACGGTCCCAGAAGATGCTTACGAGCGAAGCTTCACCGGAAGCGGTCATATTGCTGACTTCATTCCGCTTCTCAACCACTCACCGGTAGATGTTTCTCAAACAGTGAATTTCCTTTTGAGTGACCGTTTCCATGCTGCACCAGCCTTTATTATCACGTCTCAGCGGGCAGTGGAAGTGTTTCATGAGTGTCTTCGTCTAATCACGGCGGAGGACCCCAAGATGGCTAGCCGTATCCGCAGTAAATGTGGCTACACTGTGGGCCCTGCTACTTTCGAAGTGCTCCAGGAAAATGGCTTCCAGGATGTCCGTGGTGGCTCTGAAGCAGGTAATGGAGCCAGACTAGCGGATATAATTCTCAAAGAGCGTGAGCTACAGGTGAGTCCGTTTGATGCATACTTTAACGGTGAGATCATCTTCTTCACCGGTGAAATCCGTAAGGATATCATTCCAGCCAAACTCTCCCAGAATGGCATGAATGTCCATGAAAAAGTTATATACAAGACGGAACCAAGAAGCACGATCCTTGCAGATTACGTCACTGCTCTCCAACGCCCCATATCGTGGCTAATATTCTTTAGTCCACAGGCCACCGAGTCCATTGTTGCCCATTTGGCAACAGAGGGGATACCCGACGGTGCCAAAGTGGCATGCATTGGGCCTACAACTCAGGAGTACTTGATCCAGAAGGGAATAGTGCCCCACGTGACTGCGGCCAAACCCACAGCTCAATCTCTACTTGAGGGAATCTCGGCATGGAAAGATTACATATGATTAAATAATGACTACATCTTATTGCATAAATATTTAATTTCGAAAGTACAATAATCATTTCACGGGATCATTTCCTAGTTGCCTTGACGACATCTATAATTTGTCCCACGACATCAGGGTTCGATAAGGTGGAGATATCACCCAACTGGTCTTCTTCTCCTGCCAAAACCTTACGCAAAATCCGTCTCATGATTTTACCGGAACGGGTCTTAGGCAAATCGTCAACAAGCAAGATCAACTTAGGCGCAGCGAATGGTCCGATTTCCTTCCTCACTGTATAGATCAATTCTTTCTTGATAGCATCAACAGTCTCTCTGTCTTCAGCCTTAAATGTAGACTTCAATGAAACATAGGCTGCCACAGCTTGTCCGGTCAAGTCGTCGGCGTATCCAACAACTGCACTCTCACCAACGAGATCATGCTCAATGATGGCTGCCTCAATTTCTGCTGTTGACAATCTATGACCTGAGACATTGACCACGTCATCCACGCGGCCCAAGATCCAGAAGAAACCATCCTTGTCCCTAGCTGCACCATCACCTGTGAAGTAGTATCCCTTGTATTGGCCGAGGTATGTGTCGATGAACCGACCATAGTCGTTCAAAATACCTCTGGAGATCGATGGCCAAGCGTTCTTGATTGCCAAAACACCTTCCACGCCGTTTTCTTTCAACTCCTCTCCAGTCACGGGGTCCAAGATATGAGGTTCAATACCAAAGAACGGGAGAGAGGCAGATCCAGGCTTGGTGGGAGTAACTCCAGCCAATGGGGTCAACAAGTGCGAGCCCGACTCAGTTTGCCAGTATGTGTCAACGATATGAGCCTTTCCACGGCCGATGTTATCATTGTACCAGTGCCACACCTCACCAGCAATAGGCTCACCCACAGATCCCAACACTCTCAAAGAGTCCAACTTGTAGTTTTCAATGAACGAGGTTCCAGCCCTCTTCAACAAACGCAAGGCGGTTGGTGCCACGTAGAACTGAGTAACTTTGTATTTGTCCACGATTTCCCAGTAACGAGAGTAGTCTGGGTAGGCAGGTGTGCCTTCAAACACCACAGTGGTTGCACCGTTCAACAAGGGACCATACACCACATACGTGTGTCCGGTAATCCAGCCAATGTCTCCAGCAGTGAAGAGAATATCATCCCGATGAACGTCAAAGGTGTACTTGGTAGTGAGCAAAGCACCAAGCAAGTATCCAGCAACATTATGTTGCACACCCTTGGGCTTTCCAGTAGAACCTGAAGTGTACAAGAGGAATAATGGGTCCTCTGAATCAGTTGGAGTAGGTGGGTAGTAGTTACCGTACTTGGAGAGCTCCTCGTGCCACCACAAATCTCTTCCAGCGTTGAAAGGGACGTGACTGTTACCTGTGCGCTTGTAAACAAGAACATTGCGTACCTGTGGCAAGCCCTTCAAAGCCTCATCCACAATCTTCTTGGTTTCAATGATCTTGCCTCCACGCTTGGACTCGTCAGCAGTAATGACGATTCGTGAGTCAGCATCAACAATTCTGTCCTTGAGGGAAGCAGAGGAGAATCCAGCAAAAACAACAGAGTGCACAGCACCGATACGTGTGATTGCCAACAAGGTGACCAAGGCCTCTGGGATCATTGGGAAGTAAACGGCCACAGTGTCACCCTTCTTAACTCCCAATTGCACCAAGGCTTGTGCCAACTTGCACACATCCTTCAACAACTCCGCGTAAGTAATGATGCGGCCAGTGTCAGGCTCGTCACCTTCATAAATTATAGCGGGCTTGTTAGGCGTCTCGATCGCCCACCGGTCAACAGCATTGTAGCACGCATTCAATTTACCACCCACAAACCAGGCAGGTAAGTCCCCGTTTTTGAAGTCGTTCTCAGTGGAGGCGGGGTAACGGGCAACGTCAAAGGGACGTTCCCAAGACAAGAGTTCTTTGGCTTGGTTTCCAAAGAACGTTGAAGGGTCCTCAATAGACTGCTTGTACAACTTCTTGTACTCGTCAAGTGAAGACAAGTTGGGCTTGCCTGCAGAGCGCTCGAAAAACCCTTTAGGGGGGTCTTGAGCTTTCTCGTGGTCCAAGTGCAATTCTTCGGGCATGTCGTTTCAAAAAGGGTAAATGTCGATAGAATTTGAATAAGTTAGGAGGGTTAGGTTGAGAGTATCCGATATAAGGAGATATTTTAGATAGGAGGTGCGGATATGCACAAATATTTATAGTTGTACGGCCTGGGGCTGGCGTGTTCCACTAGTTGAGATCTCGGACTTTGACAACCCCACAAAATGCGAAGATACGAACGCGGCGCGTACTGTGTAGGACAGAAAGGATACTAGTAAACCCCACAGTCCTGTACAATTTCCCAAAGTTCCACCAGAACCAATAAAGCCCCCCCCCAGAAAAATTCCCAATATAGCGCCAAATATAGTGCCAAATACAACGTCAAATAAAGCGCCACACAGGTAACATGGGCTGAAACCTGCAGCGTGGTAAGCTTCTAAAGTTGATTATTGGCGTTTCATATCCGAAACACTGGATTGCCAATTCAAGCCAATCATTGGCTTATTGGGTAGTCCGTCTTAAACGGTCGCATCCTGATTAGTCAGTCTAAACTGCGGCCAAAGATGCATTTGGGACAAGGAAGATGTAGATGCGCAACGACTCTCAGATTGCCACAATACTTATTCAAAAGCAGGCTTATTCTTCATACAATAGCTTTCCACGGAAGCTAGTGGAATGTCTATGTTAAGCGAACTTACAACTACTACATTGGCAATTAAAAAAAAAAAATAATTAAAACCTTCCTACTAGATGGTTATGTACATCGCTACGTAAGCGATATATGGTACGGTAAACTGATACGTGGTGCTGGCTTTGTGGGGTAAGAGCGTTTGTTAAAAGTCGGAAATTTTACTACTTGTAAAACCAGACATCAAAGAAAAGAATCAGGTAAGAAAATGCACCCCAAAAGCAACCATACGTTGATCTAGTTAGTCCGGAAACGTTCAACCGTAATGCGAAACATGGCTAAATGACGAGGTGGGGCAGAGGGTCCAAGAAATAAAATGATGCGCACCCAAGAAAAAACCAAGCTGACCGTGCATCTAGAGCCTAAGAGGAATTATAAAACAATTCTTAAAGCCCCGCTCTTAATCCCAGCGGAAGCCGAAAAAACAGCTGATGAATTACGGCCCTCGGTTCTGCCATTCTTCCAAGTCAAAAACCCCTTTATTGGATGCGGTTTCACTTGGTACTTGGGTCATTGATTCTTATGTCCGACAGTTGGTTGAACAAGCTTTGCGCGGCAAGAAAGACCGGGTAGCGCGAGACACCGTTGGCCATTTCAGGGTTTTGCTTTAGGGGGCCAATTGTTTCGTAAATGCACTATCGCAAACCTGGGCTCTCGAAAGATCACCTCATTACTGTTTTTGTTGTGGATTACGGGCTACTTCTGGGCGCTCATTGCTTGAACCAGTAGCGGTGGCGAGGTCATGTGCCATACTCACCAACACACTGCGAACATCAGGCTCACCTAGTCAACCTAAGTGAAGCCTTTCAAACCATTCTGAAACAATTTCAGAAAAAAAAAATAAAACAAAAAGGCCCATCCATTCTATCGCTTAGTTATTCCCCTACATTTCGCGGCATCTGGAATCCATATATTCAAAGAATCCCCTGATGAGCGGTATTGCTTTAAAGTTCACATCACTTCTCCTCAGGACTGTGGCAAAACCAATTGCCGTGACTTTGAAAGCTCAAGCCAAAGAGCACGAAGCATTCCGCAAAGCATGTATCAAAATAGCCCAAGCGGTTCATTCTACCGACCTCAAATTACGCATGAAGCTCTTGGGCGAGAACCGTATCAAGATACGCCCGCTCAACGACAAAAAAGCCATTGAAAGTGGCGCCAACTTCCTCCTGGAATTCTTTATATTCCTGGTAGCGGGCTCTCTTATATTGTACGAAAGCAACCGCAGTCGAGTCAAATCAAATAACGAGAAGCTCACCGTCAAAAACGACATCTCTGAATTGCAGGACGATATCAAGCAAGTCAAGGAGCTCGTGGATAAACTCTCGTACGAATTGACCCGATTGACCGCTCTAGCAGATGAAACAGAAGAGAAGAGCAAAAAAGCACTACCAGAAGTGAAATCAACAAAAGCGCCTGAAGCAGTTAAGAAGCTAGCGGCCGAAGCATAGACTCCAACAAAAGAGTCTTTATGATAAACAGCGCATAGACACGGTGAGCCTCGGGAACATCTCTGCCTTGTACATACAATCACGTCAAGCTCATACACATTTTTCTTTAATATACAAACAAATATAGTACACCTTACTTGCGCAGACAGCCATACGATGGCACGGACGAGAATGTCTCAATCGCTCGCAAGCTAAGAACGTTGTAGCCGCAGACAGCCACGCATGGAATGTCCCGACGGCACCTTCCGGTGGTTCCGAGGAATTACTTCTGGTTCTTTTTCTTCTCAACCTTTAACAACAAAGCCTTGTTAATGTGAGGCAACACACCACCGTAAGCAATCGTGGCCTTGATCAAATTATCCAATTCCTCATCTCCTCTGATGGCCAATTGCAAATGTCTTGGGGTAATTCTCTTAACCTTCAAGTCCTTGGCAGCGTTTCCGGCCAACTCTAAAACTTCTGCAGTCAAATATTCCAACACAGCCGTAAGATAAATCGCCGACTTGGAGCCGACTCTGACTTTTTGCTGCGAAGTTTTCTTCAAGTATCTCTTTATTCTACCGACAGGAAACTGCAAACCAGCCCGGGCTGAGTGTGAGCTGACGGCCTTACTGGATTCAGAGGATTTTCCTTTGCCTCCGTGTACTTTGCCTTTACCTGACATGGTGGGTTGAGGAAGAGAAAGTAGTTGTTTGTTTACTTTTTCCGTGTCGCGCGATTCGAATCAGAATCCCACATGCGCTAATGCAGTACAAGCGATCAACTTCGAAGGCTGCGCGCACCAACTCAGGTCATTGCTACCTTGGAAATCTGCCATGGCCAATGGTAATTGGTGTCAAATCTGATGTGTCTTCTGGGTACCGAGAAATTGAGACCGAAGAGTTTCTTTGCACCCAATGGCGATCGCTGTAGCGCCAGATTGACTTTGAATTCTCGGGTCTCGACATTACGTCATTCACTCCACTCCACTCCACAATAATGCGTCGATGTTACTTGTTGATGATGGAGTGGGGCCCAATCTTGTCCAATAGCTTCTCCACCTCTGTACGAGGCATCTGCAACTCTGTGCATATGGAGTCAAAATGCTGTGCTCCTCGAACAAGTTTGATCAACTTTAGTAAGTCCTGTTGTTCTTGCTCGCAGTTATCGGTGTCTGCATCTTCCAGGACTTCTCCTTCCGAGAGTTCTTCTTCACTAGAGGAGGAGCTGTCAAAGACTGCCAGATGTACGGAGCTGCCAGCATCGTGCTTTGGGTTTTCCACCAAGTGGTTGAAACTCACGGTGCGGCCCTTCTTCTCGTGCTCTTCTTGAACTGTAGTGGTGCTGCGACGTTCCTTCACGGCTTGACCTGCATTCTCTTTTTTGGCTTTTGTTTTACTCTGGAGTCGGGCCAAAAGGGACTCCACATCTTCGCCGTCCCCAGCTTCCATGCTTCTTGTGACCCCATGGAGAATTGGATACAGGTTGACGCGGTAGATGATTCCACGCACCACTCCAAAGTTGATAAATCGACGGATATCGATATTCTTGAGAGTTTTCTGATGCTGTATGTACCATTCCTTGATGGTCTGGCCCTGGTTTAGCAGTCGGTAGAGATAAAAGAGTGTAGCCTTCGAAGGCACCTGGATAGGCTCCAAATGACTTCCTTTAATACCGTTCTTTGTGACTGGACTGGCAGATTCTGCGTACTGCTTGGATTGCTTTGTAGGAGGCGGTAGAATCCCATTAAAATTGAATTGCGTAGGTATTGCCGTGCCTCCCATCAGTTTGCTGGAGATGGTATCCAAGGTATTCTGCGGCGGAGCCCTCAATGCCAGTGAATTTAGATACACTTTCTGAGGGCTCAGCGATATTCCTGGTAACGAATCTGGAGCTGGGAGGTTGGAAACAGACTGCAATGGCGTATGAGAAATGGAGCTTGAAAGTGATGAGTTCTCAGATAAATTCCCAGAGGCAATATAAGCCTGGCAGTCCTCCGCCATGGTTCTTAGAAAGTTGCCAATATGGTTTGTGGGTGCGTAGATGTTGTTGAACTGAAACACATCCACCAAGAGTATGCATTGGTAGTGCATGAGGTGCTGGATACATTGCTTTGTGAGGAGGTAGTCAGCATCAGCGAGTTCGCTTATTTTTCGAAGCGAATTGAGCCCATTGATATACGGAAGGATCTTGACCATCGTAGGGTCCCATATCACGTCCATGAGCAGGTCTAGCTTGACCGTCAGCATGGGCACCTGGTATGCTTTAAGGTTAATCGGAGGAGGCAACATCGGGAAAAGCTTAATATCCACACTGTTGGCCGAGTCAATGGGGATGCAGCATTCCGAGTAGTTGTTCAAATCCTGGTATATCTGGTGGATCAACGATTCTATAGAGGAAAGCAGGATTTTCTGGATGCGGCCATGACCTGGAGTGTAGTCCAAAGTATCTGTACGCTTAAGACCTTGTTTGTCGCCATTTTGTAGCGAGTTGTCTGCCTTATCAAAGCTATACTTCTCTGACTGAGGATCCTTTTTGTTGCCATTATCTTTCAGAGCATTTTCCTTATTGAAGAACACCTGGTCCTTATCCAACTTACTAAGAAGTTGCAGCTGTTCTTCTAGGGCCCGAAACATTTTGCCCATACGGGCCACTGCAGATTCGTAAGGAATGGTGTCGGAGTTATAGGGAAGAACAAACCCAAAGTTGAAATTGAACGAGTTCCGGGAGTAGCTGCTGGACTCTATGTTTATAGGGTAGCCCAAGACACGTACATCATTGATTTTGAAAGAGACCGGCTTGTTGCAAAGTTGTGGCTTGGGGATGATGTAGTTTTTCACCGTATCGAAGTTGAAGAGCACATTAGGCAGTTGGTCAGGGTCTGAGGCACTGCCTATGGAGCCTTCGGGCACCTGATGCACGATCTTGGTTCCCTGGATAGGATGGAAGACTGCATAAAAGATGGCGGAGATCGGAACGAACCCATCGTTGGCGATCATCACCGGTGCTTTGTTTCTATACTATGTACTCGCGTATAGGAAGCCGGGGTAGATGCTGCTGCGCGCATGCCAGGCTGGCGTGGCAACAGAAACTTTGGTCCCTTTACCAGAGGCGGCCGCGAAGTGATCGTAATTTTGAGAAGAATTGGATTTCCCCGCAGCGGGTTCCGGACTTTTGGGGAGAGGCTGCCATTGTTGGAATGCATGAGGGATGACTTAGGCAGAAATCCATGACTACTAGTGGGCGGGTAAAAGTGGCAAAATTTCCTTCACAGACCTGTATATTATTTGTGGCCATAAGTAGTGTGAATCTTCTTTTTAGTGAGTTTTGTACCAGAAAAAGCCTATGTTTTAAGAAGCTCGCTTCTGGGGCAATTTAGATTTAGACGTGCTTCAATTTACACCTAAACAATTCCGCTTATGTTTCAAGTTATCCGCCAACTCAGAGAAGACGATTCTACGCCAAGGATAAGTAGTATCGGGTGGCGGCGGAATTTCATTGTTACAGATCTGGTTTCGGCCGTGCAGCTATTGTCTGTAGAGCGGCTGAATAGCGCAGTGGTTGCGCGACTAGATAGGCAGGTGGAAGCTGCTAGAATTTCAGCTGCCTCCAAATTTACCACTTGTAAAGAACGTCTGGCGAGCTATTTGGGTGGCAAGCTATCCGGAATGTTTCAAAAGTGTCTCATGCTGTCATATAAACCCCCGGAATTACCCCCCGGAATCACCCCTCTCTATTCACACTTTATACCCTCGAGTACACTTTTTTCCGGTAAATGCCTAGTATTTGGGGATTTCCGCTCCACCTAGGATAGCGCTAGGCGGTTCCATGCAGGAGATCTGTATCTATGATAAGCCCAAAATGAAAGTCTGATTGTGTGTATAAAGATGCAGATATCCTGCTCTTGAGTAGTGGCTAATCCACTAAATCTACCACAAGATGTCTCATACAGATCTACTCCCAGGAACTGTGCGCCTTGTTGACTTGGAGCACTCTTTACAGCTCAAGAAAGGCACGGGAAGCCATGCCGATATCATCTTGGACCCTCAACCACTGAATAATATCAATGATCCATTGAAATGGAGTCAGCGCAAGAAGAACGCCCAATTCTCTTTGCTCTTCTGCTGGGCGTTTTTTCTTGCCGTTACCGTGAACTGGACGGGGCCCTACTATACTCAATTTACTATTGACTTGAATTGTACATATGACCAGTTAAACATTACTGCAGCTTTCTGCTTCCTCTTCCTCGGACTTGGCTGTGTGTTTTTACAGCCAACTGCCCTTAAATTAGGTCGTCGGTTTGTCTATCTCATCTGCACGATTTTTGCTCTTGTGTCCAATATCATCGGCATGAAGGCCAAGAATCTCAAGTATCTCTATGCCTTTAACGCTATCTCAGGATTTGCAGCGGCACCTGTTGACTCGTTGGTGGAGATTTCCTCGACGGATGTTTTCTTTACTCACGAAAGAGCATCCAAGCTCTCGTGGCTCATTTTCGCCTTATACTCCGGCTCGTACCTTGGCCCAATTGTGGCTGCATACATGCCAAGTTGGCAGTGGTGCTTCCAGATCCAAATCATCATCTTTGCAATATTGTTTGTCGTCCAGATATTTTTGATGGAAGACACAACTTTTGAAAGAAATCCTTCCTTGGGTAAAGTCACTGGATCGCTGGAGGAGAAGTATATTGACTCCGATGCGAAAGAAGCCGACAACAAAAATGTCGCTCTGGTGGTGTCTCCAGGAAGTGACACTGACGATGTTCCCAAGCGGTCATACCTCAAGAGAATGCAAATCTTGGAGTTGGAGTACAACCTGAAGGAGTCATGGTTCCGCTTATTCTACAGTCCTATTCTCACCGCCCCCTTTCCTGCTATTATTTGGGGTGGAATTGCCTACGGTGCTCAGATGATGTGGCTCTCCCTCATGAGTGTGACTCAATCCGAGATTTTTGTAACTCGCTACGGCTTCTCCACTTCGGCCACTGGTCTCACCAACTTGGCTCCTCTTGTGGGAAGTATAATCGGAATGTTCTATGGCGGTGCTTTCGTGGATTGGCTCTCCGTGCAGCTTGCCAAAAGAAACAATGGATACCTTGAGGCTGAATTCCGTCTCTACGCCATGATACTCCCAACAATAACCAATGCAGTGGGTGTCATTGCATATGGTATTGCAGCTAATAATAATACAGCTTGGGGCATCCCCGTTGTGCTTGGCCAGGGCTTCTTGGGCTTCTCCATGAGTGCCACGGGTCCAATCTGCCTTACGTATGCAATTGAGTGCTACCCAAAGCTTTCATCTGAGAGTTTGGTGCTTATGTTGTTTGTGAGAAATGTGATTGGATGTGGGTTTACGTGGGGCATCCAGTCGTGGATCGCCGAGTGTGGACTTGTGGTGACCACGTGGTTGATGTTCATGATTTCTTTGGTTTTGAATGGTTCATGTATTGTCTTTTTAATTTGGGGAAAGAAATGGAGACTCATGACTGCAGGCTACTACGAGAAGGTGCTGAAGGCAGTGCATTCATAGTCAGTCATTGGGTGCTTTGGTCCGAAAGTTTGGAATTTTCTTATTTTGTATTCAGTAATTGGGTGATATTTATAGAATAATTAGCGTGCTGTCCTGAGTATGGCGTCCGGGACAACCCAATGGCATGCATTGTGCCGTTCTGTAAGGGACCTTGTAATATTTCGCAGCCATTGTGTGAGCATTATTTAAGCATTAGTCCGATCGATTAATATTTTTAGTGGCCCGCACCGTTTTTTGGATTTTCCGGTGGGTGCCATTTAGCCTCAGAATCACGCAAACCAAAGACTCATAGGATTGAAAGTAATCCCTGGGTCTTCATTAAAGAGTTTTAGTTTCAATCTATTAATTTTAAAATTAAACACCCATTATCCCAATTATTTCAATACTATGGACCATGGTCATGTCGTAACTACCTTGACTTGAACAAACTAATCCTTGGCTATTTTAGGCCGCGATATATACAGGATACTCATGTAAGACAATCCTGCGTTCCCAATACACTCCAGAACTTCACATAACTATGTCCCCCCCTAGATAACTAGATTACTAACAATTTCAAGTTTTGAATTTTTTTTGCCAAACTTTTGTCTCGGAAAAAGTCCAAGTGATTGTAGTGTACCAATCAAGTTTGTATAGTTTGTCTAGTGTCTAGTGTCTGTGTGATGTCTGTTGTCTATCTCATGTAATTATAGTGCATGGTGTGTCACTTAGTGAATTATTGAAGTGTGTGCATGGTGTGTATGTTGCGATGCCCTTCAACAATGTACGCTGCGATTTATGATGGAGTGGACCTTTACGCCATGCTTCCGCGTGAAGTGGCCAAATCGATACTTGCACAAATAATAATTGAATTTTGTAGCCAATGGCACCTGGTGAAGCTGGCGCCCCAATGCGCTTCTTGGGCGCCTTTACGGACTTCGTATTTCAACACCTGGGCACGTGAGAGCCGCGGCTAACTGTTTCTCTGAAAGGATCTTTACTTACTAATGGCCAAGTGAAAAGCGCATTTTTGGCCCTTCTAGACCTATACACACTCGTGCCTACTTTCTCTATTTCTGAATTTCCTTCAGTAAGCGCCCAAACTGCCGCCCCGAAAAATCTGCCCTTTTTTATCTGTTGGCTATTGTCTTTGCAGGTTGCTGAATAACCTAAAAATAAGTTTGCATCCGAATGTCCAAAAGACTGTCGTGCTCGAACTGCTGGAAAATCAAGAGAAAATGCGATGGAAACAAGCCTTGTTCCACATGTGTTCGGAGAAAAACAACGTGTGAATTCAATCAAGAAGATCGGAGACATCAGCGTTTCTCCGCTGGCTATGTGAAGAGCTTGGAGACCAACGTACAGTTTGTTGAAGGGATCATTGCTCACTTGGTTAAAATCAGAAATGACCCTGAAAGTGTTGCAGCCAAACTTGAGTCGCTTGCTTCGTCATACCAAGAAACCTCGGAGCTCTTTGCTGCCGACCCCAATATCCAGCCCCGCAAAAATGACCCCAACCTGGCGCCCATTATCGCCCCAAAGAATCAATATTTTGGCCCGGGTAGCATATACCACTACCGCAACGCCGACGAGGCTCCGTTAGTGGAGCTTGAAACTGGTGATTACGAGTCAGATAGTGATCCAAACTCTGCTTTGGAATCCGAGAACACTTCTGATCCTCTGCCAGGAGATGGTCGGGACTTTGTCGCCAAGGGCTCGCAGGACTTGCCGGTGACCTTAGAGGAAAATTACGAATATGTGTCAAACCTCGTGCATGGCTACATCGAGGATTGCCATCCATGCACGGCGCTGCTTATACTTGATATTGAAACCATACTACCTTTGTTCAAGCAACAAAATTATTCTACGCCTCTCTTAAACAAGCCATTGGTTTATGCCATATGTTCTTTGAATGAGAGGATAAAGCACAAAGAGTCCCAACAATATTTCGATTTGTCTTTGAGGATGCTTTTACATAAGCAAAGATTTAATCTGTCTCTAGCAATTTCCCAGAGCTACACCCTTCTAGGAATGCACGCAATTCTGAAGGGCGAAGGGTCAAGAGGCTGGAACTTGGTTGGTCTAGGCCGCAGCGTTGGTATGGATGTGGGCTTTGATGAATCGCATGCTCAACAAGAAGGCGTACAAGCCATCTATAATCGCTGTTACATGGCAACCTTATTGATCGAGGCATACTTGGCATTGGCTGTTGGGCGCAAAAGAACCATGGAAAGAATATCACTGCCCATCCTCAAGCTTCCATCAGAATCCAATGAAGATTTCTTGAATGTCAAGTACTCAGTCGAACTAGTGGAGTATACAAAACATATGTTAAGGTCAACATACCAGCCGGTTCAGTTTCATGAGGACTCGAGTATCAACTACTTAGTCAAGTTTAACAGGGCGAAGAAGTACAATATTCTTGTGCTCCAATGGAAGCAATCCTTGGACGCCCTGTGTGATTGGCTGTACAAATCCATGAAAAATGATGACAAACTTGCGGACCGGAATCACACGCTCAAAATTACGTTTTACTATATCATTTTGTTTTTGAACAAACCTTTCTACCATGTGCCAAAGAAATATTCCACTGTGTTCTTGATTGAAGAAATGGCTAATGAACTATACCTTATAGTACAGCTGTATCTCAAGAAAATGGAACGTGAGAAGGGAATCAATATTCCGTTGATCCCTCGCTTCAATGTGTTTAATGAAGATGAGCTTTATTGCTCCGCTTCAATGGAGTTATGTGTATTGATGGTCTTGTGTCATGTTATCGTCACCTTGATAATAAGTCTGCCTGATCAATACGGATACTTGGGGAAGCACTTCAAACTTTTTGCCATTTACCTCGGCTTTTGCACCCCAAGAAAGTACAATGCTCCTATCAATCCAATTAATGTATTGTGGCAGAAGTACTCGAACTTCAAATATGCTGACAAAACATTCCAAAACTACAGCAACATGAACATTGGACATTCAAAGGAGTCTGCATCCGGTTCTGGTACAGGTGTATCCGAGAACAAAGTCAACAGGAAGAATTTGGAAGCGTTCGCCACCCACAACAAGGGCACAAGTGAAAGTGGATCTAGTGAAGACTTTAAAGTGAGTCCTCATACATCAAGCGATACTGAAAGCCGCATATTCGAACCAATATTCAACCAAGACTCAATGGAAATTGATCCGGATGCCCCATCCAATTTCCTGCGGTTCTTGAATGACGAAAAGTTATTGGATGTCTACAAGCAAGGCAATGAACACATGTTCAATGGTGCTGGCGATGCAAAGTTCAATGCTGTGCCTAATATCAATGTCAGTCTGGACTTTGGTTTCTCAAACCCATACTTCCAAGGCATAACCACGAACGAGAATAACTTGTGGGAGCCACAACAGGGAATGCCGTTTAACCAACCAGATACATACACGTCAAATTACGACCAAATGGCCGGGTTTGTCGATCCACTTGATCAGTTGTTTAGCAACAGCGGCCAGGAGTTTGAGGTTCCGCACCCAATGGTCGACTGGGACTTGTTATTCCAGAACCAGTATCCCAATATGGGGCCAACGTAAAGACGATCTTAGCTTATTACCAGGCAACATGTGTGCATAGAACGATGGCTGGTTTTTACAAGCGTCCGCAAGTGTCTACAATTGCCAATATGTATCTACAGTTGCCGATGTGTGCCACTATGTGTTCGGCACATCTACTTAAACTTCACGGGTGAAGTTGAATCAATTCAGCTGTCCTAGCAACCGCGGAATTTTCTGGAAACTTTTCGAACTTTTATAAACCCGCGACCTCCCAGTACACCCCTCCGCACTGCGAATCTCGCACTTAGTCACTGCAAAAAAAAAAAAGATCTCCACTAACTTTCTCTCCTTTTCAACAACCACACATACAATGTTGAGAGCACGTGCATCTACCGCTAGAAACCTCATCCGTTATTACTCCCACAAGGATTTGTCCTTTGGAGCTGAGGGTAGAGCTGCCCTTTTGAAAGGTGTCAATACCTTGGCTGACGCTGTCTCCGTGACTCTCGGCCCTAAGGGTAGAAACGTCTTGATCGAACAGGCTTTCGGATCTCCAAAAATCACCAAGGACGGTGTTACCGTGGCAAAGTCCATTACTCTTAAGGACAAATTCGAGGATATGGGTGCCAAGTTGTTGCAGGAAGTTGCCTCCAAGACCAACGAGTCTGCTGGTGACGGAACCACCTCCGCCACCATTTTGGGTAGAAGCATTTTCACCGAGTCCGTCAAGAACGTTGCTGCTGGTTGCAACCCTATGGACTTGAGAAGAGGTACCCAAGCTGCTGTTGAAGCTGTTGTTGAGTTCTTGCAACAAAACAAGAAAGAGATCACCACCAGTGAGGAGATTGCACAGGTCGCCACCATTTCCGCTAACGGCGACTCGCGTATCGGAAACTTGTTGGCATCCGCTATGGAGAAGGTCGGTAAGGAGGGTGTCATCACCGTCAAGGAGGGTAAGACCTTGGAGGACGATATGGAGGTCACCGAGGGTATGAAGTTTGACCGCGGTTTCATCTCGCCATACTTCATCACCAACACCAAGACCGGAAAGGTTGAGTTTGAGAACCCATTGATCTTGATGAGCGAAAAGAAGATCTCTTCCATCCAAGACATCTTGCCATCCATGGAGTTGTCCAACCAAACCAGAAGACCATTGTTGATCTTGGCCGAGGACATCGACGGCGAGGCTTTGGCTGCTTGTATCTTGAACAAGTTGAGAGGTCAAGTGCAAGTGTGTGCTGTCAAGGCTCCTGGCTTTGGTGACAACAGAAAGAACACCTTGGGTGACATTGCCATCTTGTCTGGTGGTACTGTTTTCACCGAGGAATTGGACCTCAAGCCAGAAAACGCAACCATCGAACAATTGGGTTCTGCTGCATCCATTACCATTACCAAGGAGGACACTGTGATCTTGAACGGAGCTGGTGCTCACGACAGAATCCAGTCCAGATGTGACGACATCAGACGTATACAAAACGATGTCGCCACCACCGAGTACGAGAGAGAGAAATTGCAAGAGAGATTGGCCAAGTTGTCTGGTGGTGTTGCCGTGATCAAGGTGGGTGGCTCCTCCGAAGTTGAAGTGGGTGAGAAGAAGGACAGATACGAGGATGCTCTCAATGCTACTAGAGCTGCTGTTCAAGAAGGTATCTTGCCAGGTGGAGGTACCGCATTGATCAAGGCTTCCCGTATCTTGGACGAAGTCAAAAACAAGGCTGCCAACTTCGACCAAAAGTTGGGTGTTGAAATCATCAAATCTGCCATCACCAAGCCTGCAAGAAGAATCGTTCACAACGCCGGTGGAGAGGGTGCTGTGATTGTTGGAAAGGTTTACGACGAACCAGAATTCAACCGTGGTTACGACTCTGCAAAGGGTGAATTTACCGACATGATTGCATCCGGTATCATCGACCCTTTCAAGGTGGTGAAGAACGGTTTGGTTGACGCTGCTGGTGTGGCTTCCTTGTTGGCCACCACCGAGTGTGCCATTGTCGATGCCCCAGAGCCAAAGGGATCTCCTGCCCCAGCTGGTGGCATGGGAGGCATGGGAGGCATGCCAGGAATGGGTTTCTAAGCTAACCAAGGTGGACTTGGAACTCGCGTGCCATCGAACGCGCACTGTTAATATTGAAGCCTAGATTACTTGTATATACTAAACCATTCAGTTTAGACTCTGCCTTCATTCTTTTTATCACAGTAGCATAATATTTCTTAGAGTACATTTATATCTCTTCTTGTCCTGCATATAATGCGCATCAGTCGAAGGCATCAACCATAGCACAGCTCTTTCTTGTAGCTATGTTTGCAGAGACACTGCGGCAGAAGGACCGGGGTACCGCTCACAAGCTCGCCCACCAGGTCTCCAACGTGCTACAAGAAAATGGCTATAACAACATTGTGCGGCGACTACAGCGCGAGTCACCAGTGCAATTCGATCACGTCCAAAGACGTCATCTCCTACGACAGATTCGCTTGCAATACGGGAAGCGTAGCTATCCTGAAGAAACTTATGAGGACTGGATACTGGGAAAACCACGAAAGCGTCGCCAAAGCAAGGCGAAGCTCCCGAAAAGGAAAAATGGACGGGCTGCCGAGCAACAAGAGGTGAGCGAAGAGCCCACAGACGCGCCTACATCGTTCGAGGTCAGAGATTTCAATGATGAGGTTTATGATGTCTTTTTCCAGGAATTGAATAAAAGCAGAACGCATGAAGAGATTGAGGAAGGGGAAGATGGTGAGATGAGAGCTCAGGCCGGACGATCAGAGCATGGTACACAGGATTTGGAGGAAATTGACCCTCAAGAAAGTGATCTCGAGACAAGTACAAAATCTTCTCTGAGACATCTGCAAGCGGATTTAACCGAATGGTCTAGTGACTCACTCTCAGGGACTGAAATGAATGCTGAGGAAAAGGCTGGTGCAACACGTACATCACTCAAGCAGTGGGACAAAGAACTCAATGCGGACCGAGACTTGACCCGAGGTATCTACATAGTCCTGAAACGTGGCCTCGATCCAGTGGTTCCTGGAGAGCTGTTATCGGTCAAAGACCAGCATACCAAGTCCATCCGCACGCTCTTGCACTTGGCCATTATGGACCAGAAGTGGGATCTCGCCTATAAGCTCTATTCACTTCTCATCAAAATTCCAGGCATCAAAAAAAGACTTCTATGGACTTTGGGAGCGGAGATTCTACAGGGAAAACTCAAAGAGACCAAGGCTGCCGTGTCTAGAAACCCAGCCGCAGGTTCTCGTTCATTAAGGGTGCAGCTGAAGATGTTGCAGGACTTTCTACTGTGGTTGACTACCTCTTTTTCTCTAACATACTGGTCGATCAAATCCAACACAAAATACGGCCAGCCTTTCATTGGTTACTCCAAGACTCATGCTCCAGTATATGCGATCACTTTACTTTGGGAATTGCTATCAGAGAAGTCGTACTCCAAGGTGCGAGATGCTTTGGACGAACTTTTGTTGAAGCCGCCTTTTTCCACACATGGGCTATTTCACTACATGTTAGCCATTTGCTGCCTATTGGAAAATGTTGACTTGAAACGTATATCCCAACACTTTGACGATATCACCGAAATCATGGACCAGGACCCTGTCACATCGGAATATGGTGACTTGGTCCAGGACATCACATTGCTTTCTAGTACTGACTCTATAGCAGATAGAATCCGTGCAAATGCCAATCAAGCTCGCAAACTCTTGCGTGAGTGTGATGACTTGGGGCTCGAATACCCTAAAGACNCAAACTCTTGCGTGAGTGTGATGACTTGGGGCTCGAATACCCTAAAGACTCATTTCTGGCTGTGTTTCAGGAAACTGTGGAAGATGCAACTACGGATGAAACACTCCAGAGCAAGCCAAGTATCTCCAAAGACTTTCCTACTGTGGTAACTCCTGAAAATGTTTATTTTGCACTCAAAAATGGTTCCCTTACGGTGACTACGAACCCAAATTTCTCTGTTCCGAGAAAAATTATAGACAAGCTTCATCGAAAGGAGAACCTGAATTTGTGGATTTCGAGCTTTTACAGTGAATCGCAACCAATGACATGCAAAGTATGCAACAGCGACATATGCCCTAAATTTGTGAATGACCTACGAAAGCATTTGCTGCAACATGACATCAACTCCGATAACTATGCATCACACGAACTATACTCTGCTCCAATTCAACATCTGCAGAATTCTGAGCTGGATGCTTGGCCTGAATCAGAACTGGACTCATCTTCAGAGTCAGAGGTTGATGCTTCTGAAAAAGCGGAGTCCGAAGACACTGAGGACATCGATCTAACAATGGAAGAAACATCTCCAGAATCTCCCCTTTCGTCTGATGGCTCAATACAGCCACAGTCACCAAAAACATCTACCTCAGGTTACGGTGTAACAAGCTCCCTAATTTCAGAAACCGACGAATCCGACCTTTACTCTGACGATGACGATGAACTAGGAGATCTGAGTGCAGCTTTTATTACTGATGACGAACAAGACCTGGATACAAATAGTGCATATGGTACCCCAATGGGTGAGTCTGAAGACGATTCTCTGAGCTATAGTGACCAGAGCACAATCTATCTGGATGCTGAGTCGTTAAGCCATGGAACACCTAAAAAGCCTTCTGAGATCGATGTTAAAGAGGAACAAGCGAATGACGGCCAGATAAAAGCTTCTCCTAAAAGAGCTTTTTCACCAGGCAAACGTGAAACCTCATTCTTGGCACGCACTAAGGTGCTCAATTCGCTTTTCCAAGACAGCTCAAGTGAAACTTCCGAAGTCGAAGAAGATGATATCGATGGTCATCCCTCTCAGTCCTCTCAGATCCAGAGACTGACCGACGAGTTCCACAGCTTCCTCGATACTGCACCCACCATTCCAGAATCTAGCACACCACATAAGCCATTCAACGATTTCAGTTCAGATTCCTCGTTTGATAACCCTGAAGACGAAAGAGAAGTTAGTCAAAGATTCTATGAGTTTGCAACGAGATCTCGTCAGCGTACTTACTTTCCTCAGCTCAAAAACTCTCAAGCTGGTGACCTCCGTGGAAATGATATACTTGGCTCCGACACTTCGAAGATTCCGGAAGTTCCTCGGGTCAAAACAGAATCTGACGATGACTATGCAAAACTGGAGGCCAACATTTTTCGTGTTGGAGAAAAAAATACTTGGAGTGATGAATATGAAGAAGCAAGCGAGGATGATGGATATTGGTGGGATACTGATGCCAAAGTTGCTGATGATGTCTCTGCTGATTCTGAATACCGGAACTCAAGTGGAGATGAAAGTGAAGATGAAGAGGAAACAGAGGGTGAAAGTGAAGATCAAAGTGAAGGTGAAAGCGAACCTGAAAGTGAAGATAGTTATGAAAGCAGTGAAAGTCATGGAAGTACACATGATTATTCAGATTAACGAAATCCCATCACGCAATGCTCAATTTATTATTTAGCTAGGCCAAATTCATTATGTACAAGAGATTTCAGTCTTCGAAGAACCTGCCCGGATAGTTCCGTGTGCTTCTGTGTTTGATCCTCAAGGTACCTTGCTGCGTAGATGATAAGCTGAAATTATAACTTGAAGGTTCAGTGCCGGGAGTAATGGGAATTCCGAGCCATTCAGCATGATCCTCGGAAGCTTCTGCTGCGGAATGAGTTCTTGGAGTATGCGCAGGGTGTACAGTATGTGCATCTGGTGTTGGCAAATCCAAATCTTCCGCTGTAAACAAGGGGGTATTTTGGGTAGCGGTTTCTGCCATAGGAGGGCGAGCCAACGCCGGTGCAAATGTTTGAATTGGGTTAGCCGGAGGTGCTATGGGCACTGGTTGGGCTGGAGCAGCTTGTGTAGTAGCAGGAGCCGACTCTGGCTCAAACACTACCGTTCTGCACAATGGACAGCAGTCTGATATCTCGATCCACTCCATCAAGCAGCACAAGTGCAAAATGTGTCCACATCTCATCTTCTTGGGGTGTTTCCGTGAATTGAGAGCTTTTCCACGTGTCTCTAAAAACTTCTGAGGCATGTGCATGTCCTCACGACACACGATGCATATGTGGTCAAAAGTTTCCAACTCTTCTTCCGTGGGATCCTTCAACTGATTCTCTAAATGCCGAGACTGGTTCAAAAACCGATAAAGAAGGTTTCCTTTCTTTATGATTTGATGCATCGAGGTTATGAAGCCCTGGATAATGTTGATTGGCGGTGAAAGTTGAGAGTGGAAGTAGAGTGTGTAAAGAAACACGGAATAGAAAGTGGATTCCAAAGCCGACGATGTGATGTCGAGTCCTTGTGTGTAGAGAGGCCTGTTTTCCCATATTTGTTGTTCCAAGTCATCATCGTCAGAATCTTCATCAAGGTCCTCAGTTGCAGCAACTTCTACAGATGCGGTACATCTATAGAATGCTAGCTCGTATGCGTTCAACAACAATTTGCTCAAGAACGTGAACGTTTCAATGCCCAAGACGCCGAATTGGATTCCGAACAATAGACTTCCCATGGAACTTACTCCTTGGAAGATATCATAGGCCAAAATCCGGGCCAATACAACGTCGCAAACAAACAAAACAACCAACATCCACAAGTATAGGCTCGTAGCAAATAGCTTTATGATAGACAGCCGTGTGCATGAGTGCAGGGTAAGCAGGTTCACAGCCTTCACTTGGAGCATATCCACGCGATCGAAAGTGATGATATGATGGATTTTCAGAAGCAAAGTGAGTCCTGTCCATGTAACATTCAAGATCAAATTGTCGTCGTTGAACAAAATAAATAACAAATTCAACCCATAGAATGGAAGTTTATCAGCAATGTGTTCTATCTCAATAAGACGCACATTGCCAAAGAATACCTTGGTACTGATAAGCCCTCCGAAGAGGAAGCAAAACACAATGAAATTGAGTAGAACCGTAAATCTCACTCCGTCTGTAAGCTCCTGCATTAGCGTGAGGAAGTCATAGGATCTGGAGCCCAGATAAGCTAGAGACCCTGCAAAAGACGTCAAAGTGAAGGCTCCGTAGCCCACCATATATAGCTTGCTTTTAGAAATCATGGTGTGGGCAACAGCACTAAAACTGACCTGGTATTCGAATAGGGGATGGGCTGGGGTTGAATTTGAAGTGACCTAGTATCAATATAGGTATGGCCTGATATTTATGTAGATAATGTTCCGTCGTTTATTTGAGCAATACGAGCTGAAATAACAATAATCACACCCCCTGAACGCTGCGATTGTTGCAGCGATTATGTGAATAAGTGTATTACTTGAAATGTGGAGAAATGGAGGTGATCTTATCGCGTGTTATATTTAAGGCAAGACGTGCGCGGCCCAACTGCACTCAAGCAGAACATAGAGACATGTGCTGCCCTACACTTACTTTAAATTATGCGTTGGATCGGAGAAAGTCCTGCTTTCGTGTAAGGTGCCGGAATTAAACGTGCTGATTATTATTAGGAGTCCCCACCTTAATGCTTTGCGGGGCCCAATTGGGGTATGCGGCTTCTATATAACGTATTGTCTGCTTTGATAGGGCTCATTGGCTTGCGTCTCTTGAAAGCGGGGCTTGTCAATGGCGCCGGCAGTCGTAGCTCTTTATCGGCAGGCAAATGCTCAAGCGTGGTGCTTCGGAGAGTTTCGATTTTGGCTTGGAATTCGCTCATCCCTATATTTGTTGCTCGTAATTTGGACAAGGCCTCGTCGTCCCTCTCGTGTAGCTTCGAACTGATATCAGTGAAAGTTCTTTTCGTGGCTCTTGCGGAGGTCTGCACTTCTGTAGAAGTGCCTTGTGAGATCTCGTTAAACGAATTAGTCACCATGCTTTGGAGATGACTCCCAAATGTTTCATTGAGAGATGCTTTTCCGCTCACAATATCGGCTTCTATGCCCGTGGCTCTCTTAGATAAGTCTTGAGACTTCTTCTGGATGCCGTCCACAAGCACTTTATGTTCTAATGATGACGATTCAACCACCTGGCGCACTCGCTGGTGTTTGGCCTCAGAGATACTTTTCGCCACAGCCTCAAGCGTCTTTTTGTTGCTGGTTTCATTTTCTGCCAATAACGTCTTGAGAGTATCCCCTATACTGAGGAAGATTTTGCGTTCAAGGGAGTCCTTGTTTTCACGGAGCTCTTTGGCCGTATCATCTAAAAGTTTCCGGTACGATTCTTTGGAATTTTCCTCCTCCAACACTCGATGAAGCTTATTGCGGTTTTCATGTAGACCTGAAACTTCCTTACTGACATCATAGCTGCGTATTTGCTCCAACTGTGAAGATACATCGAGGTTCTTTTGCAAGAGCTTTGAGAATGCCGTCTGAGCTTCTTCAATAAGCGCCGTGCTCAATTGGTCTGTCTTCTTCTTCAAGGTATTGCGAGAAGCTTCTATGGCACGTACCAAGTCTGTTGATGCCAGGGTTAGTATATTGGAAGTTCTGCTTTTACCAGAAGACAAAAAGTCGATGACCGCTCCTATCATATCATGGATATCCGACACATTGGATTGCACTATTTGCAGCACCTTTTGATTTTGGTCACTGTACCGTCGTGTGAGGTCAGATAAATCATTGGATATGCGCAAGAGCTGGGCGGACTTTTCTTGGTACTTCAGATCCATCAACGAAGAATCTTGTTCAGATTTTTCAAGGCGTTGGCGTAAAGACTCCGCCTCCAACGATTTGGCTTCGAGCTTCTGTGAGAGCCGATTGATCTCAGACGTCTTTTCCAGTACATTGGACTCGAGCTCTCGAATAGACTCGCCATATGCCTGGTAGTTTTTCAAACTCATCTTGATTCCACCATCCTTATCCTTCGAGGCCACGAGGTCTCTTGTGAGACGAGCTATTTGGCCCGAGAGGTCCTTAACAAGTACCTTTTTCAACACGGTCTGTGAGCTTTGCGTAGACTGCGGCAAGTTCTTGATGTTCTTAGCTTTAGATGCGTATGTGAGTGTGCTAAGGGTTTCCTGGAGGTTGATTTTAGCCGGGGATATTGTGGCTATTAGAGCCGTTTTAGTCTTGCCTCCAATCAGTCCTTGTAAAAGACGTGTGAGTTTAGACTCCCGATACGGTATATGCCTGGTTTCTTTGCCTTCGCTGAGGGAGCTTATGACCTTTCCGAGCGTGAGAAGACTTTGGTTGATTGAGCCAGCCTCACGAGCCCGCTCGTTCACTGCACCAGATTTGTGAATATCTTCAGACCCCGCCAAATCCACAAGATTCATTTTCAGCACTCTATAAGGAGGATTTTCAGCATCTCCGTTGGTCTTTTGGTACAAGATAATCGAAAAGATCGTGTGCAGTCGAGAAGAAAGGTCATTGAGCTTTGTAGCACTGGTTCGACGCTTGTTTAGGCAGTTCTGTAGTACACGGAAGCCCATATCGGAGCTATCGATAGTGAGCTCGGTCAAATTTTGAACGGACGCCACACCTAAGTCCCGCGAGGGCTCAGAAACTAGTCGAAGCTTGGCCTTGACCGGAAGCAAGTCCAAATCGTTATTTATAAGGTCGTGTAGCTCTTCTTTGTACAATTCAACACAGGAAATCTTGACACAACAGTCGATTGCGGCAGTTTGAGCAAAGAGTTGAGAAAGCACCCGCGGAATGATTCCGGCATTTTCTCCCTGAAGATCGCCAAACATGGTATGGGTTTTGCCCGAGCCCGTCTGGCCATACGCTAGTAGCGTCACATTTAAACCAGACACGAAATCAGTAAAAAGAGGTGCCGCCACGTTCTCAAATACAAGCGCTTGGTCTGCGCCCGGTCCGTACACCTGGTCGACCTTGAAGACCTTCAGAGCAGCAGCCAGTGGCGTTTTGGTGGGGAGAAAAGAAGAGCTCTCGTTCCGTACAGTGACGAACGGCTCACTAGCAGTGAACGTATCGCTTGGGAGTTCTACCACAATAGGGGACTTGGCCACGCTTTCTTGGCGGCTTCTAGTTCGGCACCTGACCACTACTTGAATATTTTCAGACATGGAGGTGAATGAGGTTGTTGTTGATGTTGTTATTGGTATTGTTTATGTAACGCGCATGCGCGACGCGCGCAGTATGAGATGGAGAAGAGAGGACGGTAAGTAGTTAAGCCGGGAATACCTAGCAGCCAGTGAAAGATCTGGTCAGGCAGTAATACTTTGATCGAAATTTGTTACATTTTATTTAATTTTTTAAAAATCATTTCCTGTATACAGGCTAAGTCACATAATGTTGCCTGGAGTTATATCAGTCATGTCTAGAGTCCACCTAGAGCCACCACAGTACACTCTATAGAGCCTCACGCAGTACACAGTAGAGACATACACACAGTAGACATACACATGACAAAATAAGCACACCACAGAATTACACTACAGAGCAAAATTCCAGAATCGCATTCCAAAATCACATTTCAAGACATCACACATTATATATTGATTTGACAGATTCGATTTCTTCTTTTTTTTTTTTAACTCAATATCACTTCCCCAGTTCTGGATGCGGCCCATACCAATAAGGTATACATCAGTGTAGAGATCAGCGCATAGAGCCAAGCCAATGACCACACTTGGGATTAGCCATTTCCTTGAAAATTTAAACCCATTTCAAAACAATCAACAAGTCTTCTGGTCAATTTACGATCCTCTGAATCAGTCAAAGAAATCATCATCGTCGCTGTCTTGACGTCTGTCAAACACAATCTTGGAACCCTTCTTCTCGTCCCTGGAAATGGAGTCCAAAATCTCCACAATGTCTTTTTCGCCAATCTTCCGCGTGATTCCTCCCATGGATATCATCTTCATCAAGTATTGTTCCACCTGGTCAGCCCGTTCGGGACGTACGATTCGGACCCGAGACAAACGTTCCCTGGCACTGGGCTCAAGCACCTGCGCAAGCACTTGGAACTTCTGCTGCTCCTGGGGCGACGCACTTTTGGTGCTCTCATTGTTCTGCAACTCGGCTAGTCTTGCCTGCCTAATAGCATTAAGTTCGGTCTCGTCCATGAGTCTGTTGGTGGCTTCACGATGGAGCTCTAGAGGTGCTTGATATATAGATGGTCGTGCGCGAACCGCTCGGCCGCGACTTGGAAAAAAGCGACTCTGATTACCGCTTCAGCACTCGTCACCTGGCTTAACGCTTGCGCGTACCATTATTCATCACTCTTGAACTAACTCACATAGAAGCCCTGCCCTCGATCCGGCCTTCACTTTTGCTTTCTTTGTCCAGATCCTTACTTTCTTGGAGTGCATTTGCTGATCACGTGCCTCCTCTATCTGGCTCCCTAATATCTATTACTCCCTTGCTTGACCCACAATATGAGTGACAAGGCTATCCTAAGAAAGTACAAGATCGTGTTTCTAGGCGACCAAAGTGGTATGTTTGTTCAAACCCCCTTCCTCTTAAAACTTTTCACTAACCTCAGTCGGTAAAACGTCCCTCATTACTCGCTTCATGTACGATACCTTTGACGATCAATATGCCGCCACAATCGGGATCGACTTCCTTTCCAAAACCATGTATTTGGAGGATAACAAGACCGTGCGTTTGCAGCTATGGGATACTGCAGGCCAGGAACGGTTCAGGTCGTTGATTCCTTCCTATATCCGTGATCTGCACGTAGCAGTCGTGTGTTACGATATCACAAACAAGAAGTCGTTCTTGAGTTTGGAGAAATGGATAAACGATGTCCGCATGGAACGTGGCGATGATGTTTTGATAGTGTTGGTTGGAAACAAGTCCGACTTAGGCTCCAAAAGGCAGGTTCCCGTGGAGGATGCAGAGAACTTGGTGGCTCAGGTCGGGGCCAAGTTCTTCTTGGAAACCTCTACCAAGGCCAACCATAATGTCAAGTTGCTTTTCAAACGCATTGCTTCTTGCTTGCCTGAATTTAGTGAGTCGTCCCAGGAAACAGAGAATGCGGTGGAGACCGTGGATGTCAGCATTGAGGGATCAACTCCGGCCGCTTCTAGTTGTTGCTGATTGAGACTGACACTTGCTCAATGTGCTTTCTCCACCTTGAAACAGATTTCTTCGCATGGTGCTCGATTTCTTTGACAAAACTTGCGCCTGCTGAAGTAGTAAGGCTGGTAATACGACGATGAAACACTAAGCATTGGCGCCAATTTCAACGGAACAGCAGAATGTGAACCTCAACATTCCAAATTCTCACTAGCAAACATGAATTGTTTGTTGTGCAATAGGTTGAAGACCTCCTTTTGATTGGTAGGTCTCTTGAACAGTGGTTTCTTTTTGATCAATCATTGCACTTTGAAGCTTATCATGCGTAGTTGGAGGGGTCTATCCATTGCATAAAGCTTAAAGTTTACGAAAATGAGAAATTTTATGACCATGACCACTCAAACAGTTTTTACTCCTAGTCAGCCAAGTCTATCTGATGTGGTTAACGACCTTCATATAGTTATGCCATTCAGGAGGAGAGAACTGACACTAACGTAAATCACGTGCATCAAAGAAAAATCAAATTCTTAAAAAAATAATAACAGTAGCTTTCTGGGGTAAAAATATTTATGTGGGGTAGAATAACTTGGCTGGTGAAGGCGATACCGGGCATGCGCCGTTTGTAAGTGTGTGCAAGAAATATCTTTCGATGCAGATGAAATTGATGGAGATCGGTGAGATGCGCAATCGAAGAGTGCAGTCAGTGTATTTCTCGATCGCCAGATGCGCGCCTTGGGCAATGCCGTTGGCGGCTTGTAGTTATTATTCACGTGTTCGAGAATCATCCGTGCAGAGAAGTCAGTCCGAGTGTTTCAAAGCAATTTCGCATTTGCACGCAAGACGGCCGTCATACCTCGCCGTGATTAAAGAAATGCACCAGCTCATAACTTAGCCGATAGTGAATTTCAAAGACGGGAAAGCTTTTACTCACGTTGGATTAATTTTTCCGAGATGCACCGAGCACTCGCAGCAGGAAGGATGTGACGGTTACGCACTCGGTTCTGGGAACAATGAAAGAGCAACTAGCGGCAAGTTGATAGTTCACAGCAACGAAAAACAAAACATGAGAGTAAAAATCCCAGCACGGCCTACAATGCCTGCGCCCTTTTCGCACCAGCAAAAGTTTTATCGCACTTGACGTCAAGAGCCATACGCTCTCATTATCAGCACCAATGGTCAAGGTTTCGCGTAGGTTGGACATACGAGAGAGGTCAGGGACAGGGGCTGCAATGCGTGTTCTGTGCACGCGCCACAGTCTTCCCCTGAGGTCTCAACACGCACTTCTAGATGCGCTGTTTGTTTTTGCGCGTATTTCTCCCTTAAAAAAACACTGCTCATGCATTATGCTTGTGCGCCATGCATGGCACGTTTAACCATTACAGCAGCCTCCTCGGACAGCGAGGAATCCCCGGGCCCCACGGAGAAAATTTCGACCCGTGGCAAAGCCAGCGCCCATTCACCAAGACCTGGGTGCTTTCCTATGCAAGCGTCGAGTGGGTGAGGCCGCCCGGTGTACTTGGCACAGTATGCGCCCCTGAAAAGCTGCTGGCCAGCGCCTCGCTTTGAAGCATCTGTCGGCCGGTTTGGGAACGGCATGGATGGCCTAGGCATCATAAGCGAAATTCGCCACGTCATAGAGCTTGCTAGTATCTCATTTATTGTAAAGATGTCCCATTTTTTTTGTTTAAGCGCCATACAACAAGACTCACCGAAGAGAGGGGGCCGAAAAAAAATAAATGAATAAAGACAGGAACAAAATAAATCCACTGATACACTGTACACACCGACTTCGCGAGATTTGCGGGCCCTCGTTCTGCGCACTCATTCATTGATAAACAGACAACAGGTACTACAGCGCCCATTCACACGTCCCCTTTCTCTACCCCCAGATATTTTTTAACTGAACGGAAAGCTCTTCCCCCACATAAGGCGTCTTTCTTCGGTCCCCATACTCGCACTAGATGGAAATCATACCCGACCGTCGTCTTACACATCAAGCTCCATTCTAACTACATCCATCATCATCCGACGTGAATATCGACCATCCATCCTGATTTCGAATTCTGTTATTATAGACCATCCCTAAAAAATGTCCGAAAAGGTTTTAAAGTCGAAGCGGGCCCTGAAAGGAAGACTGTTCCAGTGCACGGGCTATGCCAACTGTAACAAATCCTTCACCAGATCTGAGCACTTGGCTCGCCACAGGAGAAAACATACGGGCGAAAGGCCCTTTACGTGTTCTCTCTGCTCAAAACACTTTTCCAGATTAGACAACCTCCGTCAGCACAAGCAGACTGTCCACGCATGTGAATCCCACGAAGCTAGTGGCTCGCCAACTCCAGCCCACTCCTCGCGGGTTGCTCCCCAAGCGCAAATGTATGTTCAAAAACATCATCCCAGCGACTTTGTGCCGTCCCAGCCGTTCCTGTCATCTGACTATCTGAATGTCAAGAACTCGCCTACTTTTGCTTCTCCCAGTATATCCTCGAATGGAGCCGTCCAAGGTAAAACAAGGATGACGGGTAGCGCGGCCAGCTCTGTCATTTCTCCACCGTTGACAGGAACCTCATTACATCATTACTCCCTCGACGAAAGCTCAAGGCTGTCTTCAGAATCGTCCATCAGGAAAGGCTCGACCAGAAGCTCTGCATTGTCTTCCGTCAACAATATCGCGTCTCCTTCGTTTGCAGAAAGTCCAAGTTCCGATGGGCTCAGGGAACCGTTGAAATTTAAGCCCAAGCACAGGCCCATGCGCTTGTCACTCATGAAACACCCTAGTGACGACTCCAGTGTGGGAAGGCTGAACATGCCTGTGGCCAGCATCGAACCACCACTCAGAACGGCGCCCGTAGTGGGTTCCTTCTCTGGGGTATACTTTCCCGAGCCACGACTGGCGACCAATGAATACCATGCTAGCCCTTTTGGCCATGGTCAATTTCCCCGTCCCTCGTTCGCCAGTGGTCTGTCTTACCGTCTGTATTTTGGGTATGGCTCGGCAGTTTCTCCCTTGTCACCGTTGTTCCATCGGTCATTTAATCAGGTAGCACACTCGTCGCTACTATCACATACCAACACCCCGTTGGCTTCCAGCACTTCACACCTACCAAGTCTTCCGTCAATCAGCAAGTTGCGGGAGATGCCCACAGTTTTGCCATCGCTTAGGCTAAACGAGGTGAAAAATGAACCGGACACGTGGAACACGGCCAACAAGGAAGAAGAGAGTGATGATGCTAACACAGGTCTGTCATCGGAAAATTTGGAGAAAGACGGCGCCCAAAGGTACCCACTTAAACAAGAACAAGCGGCCACATCTCAGCCGGCGAGCTGTGATGAGAACAATGTGGAACATGGCGCACAAGATTTCAAGAACAATGCTCTCAAAGGGAAGCAGGAGAAAATAAACATTGATTCTCAGGTAAGAAAATCGAACATTGACTTCCTTGTCTCTGGCCAACAGAACAGCAATCTTCCGGTCCGAGAAGAGAGCCGAAGCGCAATTCAAATAGAAAATAGTTAGATGTGAATAATGCATTTGGGATTACCGTCGGGGTTTTATCCAACCGAACATTTAAACAATAGTACTCTTTATTTATCTAAATTAAGCTACTGTGCATTGTTATGCTTTCTCTCTATACTACTACTACTACTACTACTTACTTCCGTCACGTCATGCGAATGGGTCGCACGCAGATCGCAGTATACAAGTGAGGCTCAGATTGTCGAGCTGCTGCTTCAACCGGACTATGATATCCAACTGCATATGGAGACGGGCCATTGCATCGTCATCGACATCCTTGGTAACTAGGTCCACTAGTTTTTCCGCCACTCCCCGGATTTCCTCTAGAAGCTTGAGATACTCTGTGTATGCCTTCCAGAGCAGATCAGTCTGAGAAAATGACTTTTCCACCGCTAGTCGTTCCGCCTCACACTGTTTTATGCGATGCTTGTATACGTCCTGGCTCAACCGGGGTATGGCCACTTCCTTGAGGAGCTGCTGGTACTTTATGTGGATTTCAAGCAATTGCCTATTGGCGTCCTGCTTCTGGTCCCGGATCTGCTGGAGACGGTAATTGTCTATTAGAAGCTGCCGCACCCGAGTATTCTGCACTCTCTCGAATTGGTTACACGGCACAGCACCGACTCCCACAACTTGATCTAGGTAATTCCGTAGGTAGTCCTCGTGGTCCTCTGCTGACCTGATATCACGGCCGTCAGATACAGAACGTCCGAACTTATTGGTGCGTGTATTAGTACCTTCAGACGACGAGTCCGCATCTTCTCCAGACTTGGTATCTTTATCCACATCTCCATCTTCACTTGGATCTTTGCTGACCCTTGTGTTCTCTTCATAATTGTCAGAGTACACGTCACTTCCGGGGTTTCGCTCGGGCTGTAGTATATGGGGAGCTTTATCATCTGCAAAATCCGAATCAGCACCTTTTTCAGACGAGATATTTTGCCCATTCCATTGGTCGGTTATCTGTTCTTCACACCCTTCTGTATCTGCCATGTCATGTGGTTGGGGTAGCCGGAAGTTCAAGTCCACTAAGTCATTAAGACGGGCTATTATGGCATCGTTTTCACGGACCAACTCGGTGATCTTTTTAGATGCTTGGAACACAGGCTCATAGTTCTCTGTATTCAATAGATAGTTATACATGGGCGGCTTGGCATTGGCCATGGGTGGTGGTATTAGTGGAATAGAGTAAGTGCAAGTGGAGTGAGGTATTGAGTGCGGTGCCATGTATATATATATATATATATGTAGGCGCGGTCACACCAACACGTCAAGATATGTGTAAAATGTATTGATATCATTACGAATAATAAAAATTATATATGCCGTTTCACAAACCCACTTTGTTGATAGGACCTCGATACACTTGTCCGCAGTCCGGTGGTTGGTCTGCAGTAAATGCTCGGGTCCAAGGTCATATTCTTGTCAACTCAAAGTCCCCAAGAGTGAGCACTGACACTAGAGTAAAGGCACCCTTCCTTGGGGTCTTTTTGCTTACTCTGAGAGTCGCTGTTTCTGGAGTTGAGCGTTCTTCCTTTCCTGTTTTCCCTTTTTCATGGCCTGTTTCAATGCAACGGAGTCTAGAGGGTCAAGTAACTCAAACGAACAGAGCAACTCGTCTGACACTCCCATCACTGCACCCCAGTTATCGAATTCTCCGCAATAATTTGGAGCACTGAATACCGTAACAAGCGTGCGGTCATTGAAGAATTCGTACCCATCTTCGACCACCATGTGGGCTCGACATACCAAGTCAAAGCCAAATTTTTGTAGGAACTTGTTGATGGCCACTTTGGAAAAGACATATGAAACACCTCTTTCGTTGTCTTCCCACTCATTCATGGTATCCGCGGGATCGGACCATAGCAAGTCGTTTAAAAGGCCGAAGTCCGGAACATCTGTGGGACGGGCAATGTTTCTGATCTCATCCATGGAATTCAACACGGGTGAAAGGCCTCCATGCACGCAGAAAATCTTGCCTGCAACGATTGCCGCAATTGGGAGGGTATTGAATGTGTCTATGAAAATCTTCCAAGTCTTAATGTTACACCGACGCTTGCACTCATCGTAGAAGCCGTAGACCCGGGTGACATTCGCACATTCGTGGTTGCCTCTGAGCAAAAAGAAGTTTTCGGGATATTTGATCTTATAACAAAGAAGAAGAAGGATGGTTTCCAAAGACTGCTTGCCCCTATCCACGTAGTCTCCAAGAAACAAGTAGTTTGTCTGTGGAGGGAAGCCACATTTGGTGAATATGCGTATTAAGTCAGAATATTGACCATGAACATCTCCCACTACTTTGACGGGAGGAGACAATTCAAGCAACGACGGCTGCAGCAAGAAGATTTCCCGTGCTCTAGCACAAATCTGGGCAATTTCTTCATTCTTCAAGCACACAAATTTGGTTCGTTTACCGGAGTAGCCGGCGTCAAGAAGTCTCTGGATATAATCTTCAAGGTCCAATTCTGCGGAAGGAGCTTCGGGCTCTTGAAGCTGCTCTCTAGTGCCCTTGGAAGAATTTCGTCTCGAGTGGTTACTGAAGCTGGATAAAGATCTTCCCGATTTCTTAGACGAGAGAGAAATGGCATCCGATCTATCTTCTAATGTGTTGGAGCCGGTGTGTTGAGGGGTTAAGTAGGCACCAGAGCGGTTGGAATGGTTCGTGGAAGACCTAGAGAGAGGACTGCTTAAATCTTCGGCAGTACCGCTCAAAGAAGGTTTCCCGGTGGCTTCGCCCTCATTGGTGTTTCTCCTTATGAGAATGGGAGACTTGGGCTCAGGGGTAGCCATTGATGCGTGTGTGGCTCCATCGTTTTCTTCGGAGGGTAGGGCTTTGTTAGGAGAAGGTTTCGGTAGTGATGCAGTGGAATTTTTCCTGCTCAAGGATTTAGGGGTTGCATTACTCCCATTGAGGTTTGAACCCGATATTCTGGAGCGGATAGACCTGGACGACTTGGCGGACGAGCCAGTATCGGTACGGGAAAGCGGAGCCCCGTTTTTCGACTTGGAAGGACTATTACCCATTGTGAAGTGGTAACGTTGAAGTTGAACGGAAGGCGATCAGACTTGGGGATACTTGGAAGCACCAGTCAATTGGGAGCTCAAGGCAGAGGCGGTGGAACAAAATACTTGGGGTGGACGTCAGATGTGGAAAAGACACCGGAAACAAGTGTTTTGGACCAATACAAAGCCTCGATGTAAACAGCTCAACAACTATGAAAGAAGGTCAGATGAGCCAGGGAACAAATAGGGACAGGACAATTCACGCCCAGACAAGATTAAGCTAATTCAAAAGACTGGGAATGCAAGCAGGAAATCCGTAGGTCAATGATTGGATAAAAGCCAGAATAAGCAACAGATTGGGAAAAAAGGTGGTGGGGAGGTTCAGGGGGTGGGAGTTACGTAGTGTGACTTTTCAGAGTAAGAAAAAGAATAATTATCTAAGAAATTTAGTTGCTCGAATATTGGGGCGATTTTTTCTGTTCTCACTCAATTTCTCACCTTGTGCCGTGGTGGTGTGTGAGCTTGTGACCCAAATTATTCTCAAGTTTCTTCCGGTCTATCTCTACACTTCCAGACCAGTCTCAATTTTTTACCTTTATTTGGATGGTCTTTCTTGGCGGACGGCTTGGGGTGCGAGCTCTTGCGGAAAAAACCCGGGGGCCGTGATTTAAGTCGAGCGACATGGTCACCTAGGTGGAGGAGATCACCACGCTACCGAACTCCTCCGCCGTGGGCTGTAGATTCCTTGCCTGAACGACTGTGGGTTATCCACGAGAATGGAACTGTTTTAGACAACAAAGGCCCATAGTCTGCGAAGTTGTGCAGTTCTTGTAATCCAATTGATTGGGAACGCAGCCTTGCGTGCCTACGACATTCGCTTAATATTGTCGAGTTTAAATTTGGTGCTAGGAGCGTTCACCTAAGCTGAGCCTTGCGCAGCCTCACTGGCCGCTGCGCTACTGGTCCACATCCCACCCATGGTCCAAGGTCTTTGATCTACGATGCAATAAGGTTCCTTGCCAAATTTAGCTCTGCTTGTAAAATCAGCCGGGGCTTAGCACCCATCCATTGTGGCATTGAGCCCAAATTCTCAACTTCACGTGACCCCTCCACTCGTATATAGGCCTCTTTCGCACCCAAGTGGTTTTTAGACAAGTGTCATCAGTGGGCGCGGTATGCTTATTCCAAAGCACCACCCAAATTGAATTTAAGCACCATCCAATTCAAGCGCTCTTTTCAAGCACCTAAACACCCATTTCACTCCCAAACGTCTAAGACAAGCACCGATTCAAAAGCCAGTTTAAACCGCATTTGTTTTCTACTGCTCAAAAGCCCAATCCTATTTGAAAAGCTAAATTATTCATTCGCGGGGTCCATCCCAAGGTCACATGATAATCAGGAATTCTGCCCATTTATAGTTTTCTATTGTCCGGCCTTGGGGTTCTCCACCTTCGAAGTGTTGTGCTGCCTGGTCTATTAATTAAGGAATCGTGAGGCGTGCACACCGCATCCTCAGGACCCAGAGTGTCACGCGCGAACATTTCCCGAACTGACCAGGGGGGAGAGTGCGACTGAGAATCATGGGTCTCTCCCTCGCACACCGCACACTGCGGGCGCGGATATCTTATCTCTTATGCACGGTGCTCCCGTTTAGGAAGCTTGGTCCTGATTTCTCACGATAGAAATACCCCTAAATCCCCCTCGCTCCTAGTGAGAAGTTCTTCTTTCTGAACCCAGATTTATATCGACTACCCTTTTTTCCCTCCGTTATTTTCTATATAGTTCCCCTATATAGTCTTGCCACCGAGTTTATGATCGATTATGTTCGCCGTTATTCAAGAAGACCATGAATCATGCCATAAACGAAAACCACGACTGCTCAAGTCTCAGGGTGTTAGCACGGGTAGTATCAACAACTCTAATTCCCTGAGACTTAGCATTCAAAAAAAACCGTTAAATATCTCCATTTCCCCGGTCTCGATTCTGGATTACCGTCGTGTCGCAAAAACTCTTGCGCTAGCATTTGACAAGGACCCGTTTGTCAACTATGTTCTTAACACGAAAACAGAATACCCGCCTGATGAGAAGCGTCTCATCAAGAAGAAACATGACTTGATGTTGTCGTTCTTCGAGTTCTCTACTTACGAGTGTATGTCTGTTGGAGGCTTGATTTTGACCATCAAGGACAACAACTTGGAGCTGGACTTGATCCAGCAGCGTTTGAAGCCTCTGCTTTTGTCCAAGGTTCCGTTCTTGGGTGTTGCATGCTGGAACAAGTTGGTTTACGACCAGTTGGATCAGTCCTTTGACTATCCAATTTCCATGTCTGCCTTGGCAAACATGCACCCAACCTCTTTGAAGTTTAGTCTCTTCTCGTCCTTGGCGAAATGCAGACAGAAGGTTCTGAGGGTTTTGGATCACCAGTTGGAACGTGAGCGTGACAATGTCTTTGAGGACATGTTAATTTCGGGCTCCACCATTAAGAAGTCAGACACCATCTGGTATTTGGGTGACGTGGGTATTATCCCCACCATGCAAGGACACGGCTTGGCCAAGAAACTCCTTAACCACTGCTTGGAAAACTACATGCAGAACCACTGGTGCTATTTGGAATCGTCCAATCCTGCCAACCGTGCGTTTTACCAGAAGTTGGGCTGGGTTTTGAAGAAAACTTTCATCGTTGATGAGGAAATGTCGGAAGCCTCCAGTTCTGACGAGAATGAACCCGCACCTCGCTCCAGAAGGGGCTCTTTTGGATCTCCTAAGGAATCCAAGAAGCCCGTCGTGCGTGAGACTTTGCTCATGGACTCATTCGTTTTGTATGCAGAAGCCAAAGCTTCCGAGTAAACTGACGATTGAAATAAACGTATGCTCACAATGAGCCTCGTGTATTCATGCTTCTGACTAAATCTTCAAGAGCAATTTTGAAGATGCCTATTTTTTCCAACGAGGATATATGCATTATTAGCCAATAAACATACGTCCTAACAAAAGTAAGAACCTAGATCTGGTAAGATCCGAAAGCCAGTAAGATTAAAGACCAGTAGACAAAGAAAAAAAAATTAATCCTAGAGCAGGTGAGTGTATTTCATTAGAATATACAGAATAAACTTTATATTGTAATTATGGAAGACTGATTTTTGTTAGTTCTAGGTAATGTCCAAGAGATTATATATTTGTATTGAGAAACTCGCACCAAACTGCAAATTAAGATAAGCTCAACACTCTTCGAAATCTACATAAAATCTCCCAAATTCCAAATTGTCACAAGTAATTATTCCAGTATATTTTTTTATAATCACCCAACTGAGACCTATATAATTTATAAAATCTCAAAAATAGTTTTTAGAAGAGCCCATGGAGAGCTCGTAGAAAGCCCATAGCCCATAGAAATTTATGGTCAGTTCGCAGCTGGAATAAAGTCAGCGCGATGCGGATGCGAATGCCTTCTCCACCACTATGTACCACGCCTTAAAGCAGGCAACCAGACCGAACGTGCTCTTTTTTGGCACTGCCCGATACACATATAAATATGGGCGAAGATTTGCCTCCCAAAGTGTAAAAGACGGACGCAATTCCAGGAGTAATGGTGATAAGAATGACCCTACTGTGGCCCTGAAAGCTACAGACTCTCCAGACAGCCAGGAGCCCCCGAACAGCATTATACACGAAAATGGGCTCTACTACGGAAAATTCACCCAGCAAGAGTACGAGGAGGCCAAGAAGTACGTGACCACTCAGTACAAGCATTTGGAGCAGAGTATCAAGGGAGATCGGGACGTGAGGAGCAATATAGGCAAGATGGCTCAGTTCCCTACCCAGGAGAAGGCCCGTAAGGAGATCCGGAACTTACTGGACTTTTTCCAGGAAACAATCAAAACCACGGGCCCCATCACCCTCTCAGCTTACATGAGACAGTGTCTCACCCACCCGACATTTGGGTACTATACCACGCGCAACCCACTTGATACCAATGCCGGCGATTTCGTGACTTCCCCCGAGATCTCGGCTGTTTTTGGTGAAATGGTGGGAATCTGGCTCTTTACCGTATGGTCCAGCCAGGGGAAACCCGCAGCTGTGAATATCATTGAGTTTGGACCTGGAAAGGGAACTCTCATGCACGATGCCGTCCAGGTTTTCCACAAATTTGCCCGGAAATCTTCCCAACGTCTAAAAACCAAGCTCGTGATGATTGAAGCTTCGCCAGTTCTTCGAAAGGAACAATGGAACTTACTCTGCAACCCAGATTCACCCTTCCAAGAGAATGACGCTGGCTACAATGTTTCCACCAGCAAATGGGGCGACAGCATTGTATGGGTTGACACCGAAAAGGATATCGTTGCTCAGGAAGGCGAGTGCAATTATATACTAGCACACGAATTCTTCGATGCTTTGCCTATAAAGTCGTTTACCAAAACCGAAAAGGGCTGGAGAGAACTTATGGTGGAGCACACTCCGTCCGTTGTCAACACACAAGGACAATTGCCAGCAGCTGACGAAATCGCAGAACAGCCAAGTCGTCCTGATCTCAATACCGAGTTTCATCTCACCACCTCGATCAAAGAAACACCTTCTTCCAACATCCCAAAACTTAGTGACCGTTATAGGAACTTGCCCGTTGGAACCAGGATAGAAATTTGCCCCGATGCAGAACTTTATATGGACAAGATCGCCGATCTTGTTGCTTCAGGACCACTGGCTTCTGGTGGTGCCCTTATCATTGACTATGGCCTTAGCGATGAAATTCCTCTGAACTCACTCCGTGGAATTTACAGACACAAGTTTGTTTCACCATTCTTTAAGCCGGGCGAAGTAGATTTGTCGATAGACGTTGACTTTCAAAACTTGAGGCTTCTTGCTGAACCAAAAGTGGACTGCTTTGGTGCTGTACAACAAGGTGATTGGCTCCATGCCATGGGCGCAGGATACCGCTTCGATCATATGATTAAAACTGCCAATCTGATGGCCAACAAGGAACTGATTTACGAGTCTTATTTAAGATTGACAGCAGACAACGAGATGGGCAAAATATATAAGTTCTTGGCTTTGTTACCGAAGGGATCCAAAGAACCTGTTGGTTTTGGCGGATCCGTTTGACCCTTTACATATAAAATCAACCGAATCTCAATATGATTAAAAGGACTCCGTAATAGAATTGTAAATACGCGTCTTTTGTCAATTCATACTATTATTTTCTTGGACTCAAAAAGCAAAAAAAGAACTCCGATACCGGGAGTCGAACCCGGGTTTGCTCGGTGAAAGCGAACCGTGATAGCCGTTACACTATATCGGAATTTCTTGAAAAAAACATTTGCGCGGTTTAGTAATTAAGCAAGGTCGAGACATGACTCTTACCATATGTAGACGAGCTGTAGTAAAGAATCGTCATGAATCTTTTTGATTGGAAGCCTGTCTGGTGGGTGTCAGAATTATTTCAGCAATTGCAAGCTATGTGAAGGCAAAATTACCGGAAAGAAGCTCTAGTAAAAGGCCATTTCAGTCATAATATGGCCTGATTCTCTCGCATACCAAGTTAAAAGAACCTGCAAAAAAGCCTTACCGAAATACGTTCCAAAAGTCAATGTGAGACGACCATTGTACGCACGCAACACCGAGTGTCGGCATTCATGATGTTCCCAAATAAACATCATTAATATTTAAGAAGAATCTTAAAGGCTATTTGTTCATAGTGATATGTCAAATTATAATTTCTAACCCGTCCCAAGGATGGTTTTTTGGGTCAAACGGCGCAGATCTCTGCTCCAGATCCTATAGATAGCGGAATGCGCATTTGATCTGACATGCAGCCGAACAAGCCATATGGAGCACACCTTCGCGACCACCACTTCCGTAACTACACTCATACTACGAGAACAGAACCAACATGTTATCTAGAGTCACTAGAATCGCTCCTCGTCTCCCTCAGTTACAGCTTGTCCCCATTAGAAACATGGGCAGTAAGTTTGGGGAGCGCATGCCATCGCCTCCGAAATTGCCTAAAGAGCAACAAGAGGAGTTCGAGGCTCTCCAAAAGATGGCAAACTCTCAGGCAGCCATCGATGAGTACAATAGGAAAATCGAGCAGCAGGAGATTCATAGCTACACCGACGGTGAGGTGAGCAAGACGGATGTTGGCATGCATCCCCAGTACTTCAAGATCATTCCTGAGTTCGAGGGTGACACGAACCCAAAGACGGGAGAAGTGGGTGGGCCCAAGCAGGATCCTTTGAAACACAACGATTGGTCATTTAATGGAAGAGTCACGGATTTTTAAGCTTGACCGGATGCACTATTGTGGCTGCCAAGGCCTTGGGATATGATGTATTATCATGGGCCCGAAATTCTGCACTCTGCACTCATAGAAAACAGGGCTCTTTGAGGACTCTGTTTTTTACAACGTTCCTCGGCTTCTATAGAAGTAAATCAGTTATCGGAGACAAATAGTTAGCGGAGACAAATAGTTATCGGAGACAAATAGTTGTCATCAATGATAAAGATAGATACCCTCTTAAGGCCACATTATAACTTTACAATGGAACTGAGACAAAAGAATCACTTCTGCCGGTGACACTCAGAATACACTCGATTCAACATCGTCTTGTAGAATTTTATGGTGCTGTGCACCTCTTAATGGCCACCGAAACTCGCGTGATGGTTAAAATGCGCAGAGTGCATCTCAGACCAAATATCATCAACCATATGGATTTTGATCCCTTGGAGCTATTTACAGCCACTCCTTCTTCATTTGGCTCCGAACCACTGGAAAATGTGCCTGTCCTAAACTATGAGCGTCAAATCAAAACATGTTCCCTAGAAAACGAACCTGTTCAAGAATATGAAGATTTCATACCACTTGATGTGCACGACTTGCCGCTTCTTCAGTGCAAACCGCCCAGTGACGTGCTAATTCTATTCTTGAAACTTCTAGCTCCAGAAACGAAACTCAATTTTGATCCCACAACTTCCCGAAGCAAGGAGTTCGTGCCTTCAGAAATTTTCGGGGAGAAGGGTGTGTCAGAGCTTGTTTCTCCATCAATGGCTTGGCTCTCTCTGTATTGCCCACGATTCAACTCTTCATTCCAACTTGCATCGATTGCCTTGCTTTCGACCTCATTCAAAGCGAACTACACTTCCCAGTACAATGCCTGGCTTACGCGTATCATATCACATGATTTATATTGGGCCACACATACAGATCGTGAGACCATCCAGAAGCTAGCGTCTCTACGGCTCGCTGAAAATTGCGGCCGAACAGCACAACCGGAAATTATTCGAGAGATCGAAATTCCTTTTTTGGACAAGAGAATTTACTTGAAAGAGCCTTCGTTGACGTCGGACAATTTGGGGCTCAAAACATGGGGCTCGTCCTTCATTTTGGGCTGCAGACTTGCACGAGACGCCAGCAACAATAATAATCAAGGCAAGGTTAATATAGACAAAATCGCAGAGAAATCCTCCTACTTATTCGGCTCGGTTCTCGAACTAGGTGCTGGGACCGGTTTGGTTGGGATGGTGTCATGTGCACTTGGATATAGCACAACGCTCACCGATCTTCCTGAAATCACGCCCAATTTGCAAGATAACGTGGACTTGAACGGAGTGAAAAATGCAGTTGTGCTGGACTTGGACTGGACTACTCCTACTAGCTTCTTACTGAAGTACCCAGATGCAAAGTTCACCACCATCATCTTATCGGACCCGCTCTATTCTTCTGAGCATCACATTTTGATTGTCAACATGATCAATTTGTTTTTGAAGGAAGACCCTTCGAGCCGAGTGTTGATAGAAATCCCTCAGAGAAGGAGCTATGAGAACGAAAGGGCGGCTTTGTGGAAGTTAATAGACGATAATGGCTATGTTGCGGTCGAGGAAGATATCGAGTCTGGCTTTGACGACTTTGGGGAGTCTTCCTACATTTTCAAAAAGTACATACGAAAACCGCTTGTGGCACAAGGAAGGCTTTTCTGACACATTATACATACACAGCATCGAGTTTAACCATGCTGCATTCATTGCAGTCTTAGCCTCAGGTTCTCATTTCTACCATGCTGGTAAAAGTCAAGGTTAGTCTAACTCTTTATCAAAATAATTTATTTACTTGAATGAGCGCACGGCATCGAGAGTCTATAAATATTGCTTCAAGGTCTTCAACCTCTTCACAGCTTCCTCCAACATCGAGTCATCTTTGCAGACAGCAAACCGCACAGAGTTTTCCAAAGGATTACCACGTCTTTTAGATGGTTGAAGGAACTCGGTTGGTGGAATACCGACCACTCCAATTTCTTTTATAAGCCAGTAAACAAGCTTATAGTCATTGGTGCCACGTCCCTTGATGTCCTCAGGATACTGGTAGTCATCAGGAACTTTGAGCTTCTTGAAGTTGACTAGCAAGAAGTATCCACCTTGAGCAGAAGTGTATGGTAAGCCCAACTCCTCGAAAACAGAGGCAAAGATCTCGTACTTTTTCTCGTATTCCTTTCTAGTGATAGCAAAGTAGTCGTTTCCAGCAGCAGTCTCAAGAGCCTCCGATACAGCTTGTTGCAAAGGAGCTGGTGTAGAGAAACAGATTCTTGTGTGTGCAGAAGTGACATACTTGATCAATTCAGCAGGTCCCTGGACCCATCCGACTCTCCAACCTGTGGCGGCGAATGACTTTCCTGCAGAGCCAACGGTGAGTGTTCTGTCTGCCAATTCTGGCAATGTCTTCAAAGAAGCCGGTCTAGGGAATTCAGGTAAGTAGTATAAATTCTCGTACACTTCATCGGAGAGTACGATTAAGTTGTGCTTGATCGCTAATTTACCAATCCGAGTGAGCTCTTCCTCATTGAAGACCTTTCCGATTGGATTGTGGGGAGTATTGATAAGAATGATCTTGGTCTTCAGAGAAATTGAAGCCTCCAAGGTTTCCCAATCAATTTTCCAGTCATCCCCGGTGACGTTTTCGGAATCGAATTTCTGGGGGAATTTAATGTCCACGTATTTGATTTTGGCCCCAGTCATCTCAACGTTGGGCACATACTGATCGAAGTATGGCTCGAAAACAATCACCTCATCGCCCGGGGTCAAGAAGGCAAAGAAGACCGAAAAAATTCCTTCATTGGCACCAGTAGTCACTTGTACTTGAAAGTTGTCCACAGGTCTTTTCAACTCCTTGGTGTAAAACTTGGACAAACTGGCCAAAAGGTTGGGGTTGCCTCGAGCCGGAGCATACTGGTTGAATTGAGGCTTGGTAAGCGACTTGTTTACGGCTTCCACGGCAAAATCCGGTGGGTTATAGGAAAAGAACCCTTGTCCCAAGTTCACCACTGGCTTTCCCAGCTCCTTTTCGGCAGCTGCAGCTGTCTCGTTGATCAACGACCACACATCTTTTGCTGAGGGGTTTTGTTGGAAGTAAGGATTATGCAAAGCGCTGGGGCTGGAGGCAGACGACATTTTGGAAGCAATTGACTTGAGTGGACTGAGAATATTTGTCTTGAGGTTGAGCAGTGTAAACATAAATAAGTCCCTGCGGCGTGGGGTTCTTACGCAATTCCGGACCTTATCAGCACTGTGGCTCCTGTGCCGCGGCATGAGTCAGCAGCGCTGCTTCATACACTTTGATGATACTTTACTTATGATCTAAATTTCTTGTTGAACCAAAATGGCTAAGAATTAATTGGGATTGTAAGTGCTCCTACCGCTTTTGAAACCTGTAGCGAACAAAAGAGGTAGTAATAAAATTGGTATTAGTTTGAAGGGGCACCATTTACATAACCCGCAGTTTGCTGCAACTTTTTGACAAAAAATAAAATCAATACTGATATGCTCCGAGAACAAGTGATGATTATTAATCAAGGAAAGGTCTTTACTTCCAGTTAGAAACCTCACGGTTTCTTCAGATACAGAGTGATGATTGTTTTGTGCATGCAATCCGAATATATCATCGGATACAATTGAACTGAAGGGTTTACTATAGTCTGAACGTCTTTATTAAATAAATCTGATCATTTAAAAAAAAAAACAGTTATTTTCGATGTATTTGCAGGTTGAAAAAATATGTCCGCGATGAGCTTATTTTTTCTCACCAAACGTACAATGTATTAAACCAAAAAACTTTATTCAGAAAAAATAGCCTGTGTGGCGTAATGGTTAGCGCATTTGACTTCTAATCAAAAGATTCCGGGTTCGAGTCCCGGCATGGGTTCTTTCTGTTTTTTTTGAAAACATTTCTTTTTTCATTAAATACACTCGAGTCTTTCAGCTATGCCCAGAAGGCTCATAATAGTGTGTTCCGTGAAGAACATAGGGCATTTGCAGATTTCGCTTTTGGTGCACGGGTGTGGATGGGCGCAAAATTTCGCTCACGCATCACTCTAATCTACTCCACTCTTGAGCTCATATGATCTCTAGAATTATCATCGGCAGGCCTTTGATTGGCATAGGACGTACCCAGGCTTCTCGTGCACTTCTGCTAAAGCCCGACTTTTCGAAACTCAAATTAAAGCAAGATGCTCCAGGAAATATTATCGGCACAGTCAATGACGCTTATAAAATTCCGCTAGTGAGTCCTTACGAAAGTAACTACCACTGGACATACGAGAGAATTCTCTCGGTTGGACTTGTTCCATTGACTGCATTTCCCTTTTTTATGGGCGTTGATTTCCCATATGTGGATACCGCTTTTTGTTTGACGGTTCTTTTCCACTCTCACTGTGGGTTCAAGTCGTGTATTGTGGATTACATTCCTGAACGTATTTATGGGTTCTGGCACAAAGCAGCATGCAAATTGTTGTCTTTCGGATCCTTTGTATCCATGTACGGAATATATCTTATTGAGACGAGTGAAAATGGTCTTTTCGACCTTCTTTCGAAACTCTGGTTTGCCTAGACTTGCGAAGTATTGAAGTATTCAGTGAGAACACGCACCGGTTTCTTGAGCTTTCTATGAACACTTGATAATTTTTGCATTAGCTTCATATAAGCACAGCACTAGCAACTGGATGATATACCAAACGCCTGTACATAACATAATAAACAAAAGGGGATCATAATTTCGTACATAATAGATTAATGTTTTACGAAAAGATGTCTTGGGTTGATATGTGCAGTAAATCTTGGCATTACTAACTTCACATTAGTCGGACGAAAAAAGGGTTGAAGTGGTAAATGCTGAGAATGGGTCTTTCAAACGGCTGTGTACTCCACTTTAAACTAATAGCTCTTCATTATGCTTTTTGGAAGGGTTTTCGTAGTTCATTGTTCCATCCTCAAATGTCGAAGACGCCAGTTCCTTATCGACGGTTTTCTCTGTATTCAACGGGCTCAATAATTGTACAGGATAATTGTTGGTGGAATTCACATCAGCTAGTTTCTCGGTATTGGTTGAAAGGCTCTGAGGCTCTTCAGCTTGTTGATCGTCGAGAGGGGAAGTTGCTGTGTTATTTTCAGTATCCAGACCGTTGTATGAGCCCAATTTTGACATATCTATAGCATCGTTTCCCTCTGCGGAGTTTATTCTTGGGGTGTTTGAAGAAGAAGCCGAGGAAGAACCATTAAAATCAATAGCTTCTGTTGCCGGAAGAGCGGCCAGTTTTCTGCGCTTGTGGCCATTCTTGGGAACATCATCATCATCATTGTCATCAATCTCACGTTTTGTTTGTTTACTACTCCAGTCAAGAGGCACAAAACAGATATTGGTGGGAAGATCGTGTTGTTCATAAACTTCCAGCGATACCTGGGACTCATGCAAGGACACACTAGGTGACTGGCTCACTACCTGGTGCCGAAGATACCTGCTTTCAGAGGATGAGACAGAAACGACCCTGAGAATCGCCTGGAGATACTTGAGTGTCTGTTTCGGCGACAGCAGCAGATACCCACTTTCATGTGGAGATAGGAGCAACTCTGCCAAGCGGTGTATAGTGAACGGGGCCATCTCGCTGAAGCAAGTACTTAGCCTCTTAGTAATTCTAGCTACCATAGTTTGAATCTGACTTAGGGTAGCATCATCTGCACCATTCGAGTTGATAACAGAAGACCCTAGGTCCTCAAAGAAATTAATGAGCTGAGGTAGAATATCGTTCTGCCATAGTTGATCATTTTTGAGACACTTTTTTTGGAGCACGGGTAGTAAAAGCCGGCGGAGTTCCAGGGGAACATTAAGAGAGGGAGCGTCCATCGTGGAGTCTCTGGGGCTTATCAGCGAGTGGTGGGGAGATATTCAAATACAACAGGGAGTTTTCAGCAAATACGTTCAGTCCAAGAATCTCTGCATATGTATTGTTATCGTGGAGTCTAGACGTAGCTCTTGCTAGTGGTAGACGCGCTGTGGAAATGCTCACTTTAACCTATCAACAGAAACTGCGATAAGCGAGCGAGCCGATACGGCCGAAGGGAACCTATGAAAATTTGGAAGCTATGTAATAAGAAAGAGAAGATCGAGGATGTGAAACAAAGATCGACTAAAAAATTAATGAATAGAAGAAGCGAAGGAAGTTCGGGATCTGCCTGAGCTTACACCCGTGCACCCACCACATCCGTACACCGCACTTACTCATGAAAAAATGTTCCGTCTCTTAAGAACCCCAGCCATGAGCCTCTTCAGAACTGCCCTCAGACTCTGCCCCCAGGCTCGCCTTCCTAGGGTGCTTCCTAGAAGCTTTGCCAGATACAACTCCAACAGCAGTATAGGTTTGACTGCCCAAATCTACCCTCTAGAGAAGAACACCATCACTGAACAGGATGTGGACGAATGGCTCAAAGCGGTGGAAACCTTGAAAGCAGGTAACAAAGCCCCTGAAACTCCCGCTGAGGTGTATCTCTCCCAGTTACTGCAGCCTGAAGAATACTTGCATGAGAAGCACGAGCCAACTGCTCAACAGTTGGAGGAAGTACAACGGTACGACAACAAACCCGTGCCTATTTTGCAGGATCCTGTGGTGCAAAACTTGACACATTTAATCATGAGGGACGGAAAGAAGACTAGAGCTCAAACCCAGGTTTCCAAGGCTTTATATATGGTGTACTTGAAGTTAAGACAGGACCCAGTGCAAGTCTTGTACGAGACCTTGGACAAGTTGGGCCCCATCTTCCACACCAAGGTCAAGCTGACAGGAACCGCCAAGAGTAAAACTGTGCCTCTTCCTTTGAACCGGAGACAAAGAAACCGGTACGCCATTCTTTGGATCTTGGAAGGAGCTAAGAAGAAGAAGTCGTCGGATTTCTCGGTGCGTTTAGCTGAAGAAATCATCTCTGCATACGAGGGTAAGTCTTCCGGCTACGACAAGAAATTGCAATTGCACAAGCATGCCATTGCCCACAGAGCGTACATTGAGTTGTGAGTCACAGATCTTGGCTTACCGTACAGTAAATAGTCATATCGTATATAGAATGGATCCTTCGGAAGTTAATTTAGAGAGGTGAGCATAAAGGCCGTGAAGGGTGTGTTTTTTCCTCGCACATAGAAGCAAGTACTGTGAAATACATTAATACAGCAGAATCGAAAGCTTACAAAATCAGAAAATCAGGAATCTGAAGGCATCGATTGATGTAGAGCAACCTGTATAGGAATTTGGAAACAACATCGAGATTTTTTTTCTTTGGAGAATATTGTTATACAAGGGCACTCAACAGTTAAAGGTAACAGTATGTGTGCACGTGATCCAGGCCGGCTGCGAAAAGCAGCATTACACAAGCCGGCGAACAAACCCATAGTGCTCACATTCATCGAGGTCAAAACCAGAAATTAGATATATCGCAGAAGTCAGGGAAAACAAGGCTAATGAGTATCCTTGAACAAAGGGATAAGTTGCTCGAGATCCTCGAGCGAGCTGGCCACAACCTTAACTTGGAGTTCTTTGGCAACCTCGTCCATAATGTCCGGTACAAAGTGGACTACCATCTAATCAACGCCCGAGTAAAGTACTACAGTAACTCCAAGAACCCTAGGGTCATTCATACCAAGCTCAACAACTCTCATCTTGTTTCTTTGCGTACACACCCCAATGAGAAGTATGTGGTACGGACTGGTGACTTTTTGCACTTAGGACCTGAGGATACCATCAACGATATCTTGCAATACTACGAAACATCGTTAAAGGCTTTGGGTATAGGGTTAAACCCCGATCTTTCAATTTTCGATGCTGATAATGAGACCCTGGAAGCCATTGGAGAATGTAAGGTGGGCAAATTGGTTCTGCTTAGCAGTGGTCTGGATGCAGAAACTCCAGAGAAGATGGACGTTTTTGCAGGGTTCGATCTGAACGGAGACGAGCATCTCGAATCGACTCCGGCTGGGAACGACTCTAGTGCCTTATGCAAAGAAAGTGCTACTCTGAACAGTACCTTCCAGTTGACTACAGCTAGTCTTCGGTTTGATGAGCACTTGCAGAACATTTCCGAGCCCAAACGGCAGAGCAGTTTAAGAACGTTGAAGAAAGAAATTATGAGCCGGTTTGGTGGAGACAGTCTGGACTTGGAGAACCCCAAGAAGGAGAAGAGAAAACTTAGTCTTATCCGGCGCAAGAGCACCCAACAGGTCCCATTGGAGCCAAGCATCGAACCAAAAGCCGAGGAAGTTTTGGTACAGAAACCCAAACCTTCTTTCAAACTTGTGCTTGGAGAAGATAACGATCTCATTGACCTTTCAGATTGTTCTTTGAAGTACCTGAACTCGAACAATGAGGCATCCAGCGAACTGAACACGAAGAATGAAAAGGAGACCCTAGACCATGAACATGCTTCGGAAAATTTTGAGCGGCTAAACAAGAAGAAGATTCACGTGAAAGAGAAACCACTGGTAACCCAGGTCCCCAAAGTTCACGTGCCCAGAGAAAGGCCCCGGAGGAGAAGTGACATCAAGGCTCTGGCCCAGGTGAAGAAAAGTTTTCGTGTGAAAGGTCAGGCGTCTCCCAATAAAAGCCCCCAAAGGTTCTACGAGAAACTCGCCAAGAAGGAAAAGGCCAAGAAGCCATGGAACACAGTGTACAATGAAATCTCCTTGTCAGCAGCACGTCTTTCAACGGGCAGCGAAGGGACGTCACGTGGCGACTACGAAAGTTTGAAGAGTGATTTGACCGACTCCAAAAGAAGAGATTCAGACGTTTTTGCAGAAAATCTACGTCAAGGGAAAGCCAAGTTCTACTCTCCAACCATAGTCAAATTAACCTAGGCTATATGCAAATGCAGATGCAGATGCCGGGAACAACAGAGCTGAAGTGAAGAAAAATAAAATACCTTTAGGGCAATGAATAAGGTACTCTTTTTTATTTTTCATTATACAGCAAAATGTTTGAGCCCAAAGAGCTGAGGCCGTACCACTTATGACTCAGCATATACTTTCATGCTCACGAGAGCCCAGCTTAACGTTGGCTGATTGCAAAATCCACCACACCGCGAACTTCCTCGCCCAATGCAAAGCTAGCAGCAGCAAATGGAACATATGCGTATTTCATACGAACCCATGCTACTTAACGAAGATTTGGCGACTTAGTTTTTGTGTATGTTGGTGTATGCAGAACCACAGATTCCCAACTCAGAAGCAACTTTTGGACCACCCGAGAAATACCTCTGCTTTCCACGATACACACACCGCAGAAGGGTTTCTTGCTCGAAGTGTAACATAGCTTACTTGACCTATCTATTACTTACTTTACATAGCTAAATGAGCCAAAACAAAGCTTGATTTTTGAGTAAATTCTGCACAGCGAATCTAGTGTTTTACCCATCACCTCTATCCAGGAAAAAAAAAAAGAATTGTAAAAATGTGGATCGGGCGAATTCCCTGATATCCGCGTCTTGTACAGTAATGTCTAATGTATACATGTACTCAGGTGAGACTGGTGAGTACCCTCTAAAGCCAGGGCGGCCTGCATATACCACCCGCACAATTCCCGGCCCGTTCATTGGCTGCTACAAACTTTTCAGCCAACCAAAATTTATTCCTCCTAAACCAACTACAAAGCTCAATAACAATGATTCGTGGTGTCCGTCTCGGAGGCTTGGCCTCTCGTCGTTTTGTCAGCACCTCCAACGCTGCCACCAAATACACAACCTTGTCCAACGGTGTGACTGTTGCTACCGAGAAGAACCCCAATGCTCCGTCCGCCGCTGTTGGAGTTTACTTTGGTGCCGGTTCCAGAGCTGAAAACCCTTACAACAATGGTGTTTCCGCATTGACCGCCTCAGTGTTGGCCTCCGGATCGGAATCAGGTGTTCTTTTCTCCGCTCAAAACGACAGAGAATCCAACGCCATTATCGCCCAATCTACAAATGCTAACGCTGCCTCTGCTGCCTCTGCTTTGGCCAAGATTATCTCCAATTACAGTGATGTTATTGCCAAGGCTGACTACGAGACTTTGAAGAAAGCACAGATTGCTCAGGCTGATGCTTTGGAGGCTACTCCTTCTAAGATGGTCTTGGAGCACTTAAATGCATCTGCTTTCCAAGGTTACTCTCTCGGTTTGCCTGCTTTGGGTACCGCCGAGTCCATTCCTGACTTGGAGAAGTCCGACTCCATCCGTTTGTTGGAGAAGCACTTGGTCGGCTCCAACACCGTTGTTTCCGCCTCGGGTAACATTGAGCACGACGCTTTGGTCGAGGCTTTGGAATCTTCCTTGAAGCTTGAAAATGCTGCCAAGCCAGCCATTGCTCCAGCCACCTTCTTGGGATCTGAAGCTAGATTCAGAGACGACACCTTGGGTAAGGCTTACGTTACCATTGCTGCTCAAGGTGAGGGCTTGAACTCTCCCGCCTACCACGTCGCCAAGGTTGCTTCTGCTATCTTCGGCAGCTTCGACCACAATGCTGCCATTTCCAAGTTCACCTCTCCAAAGTTGGCCTCTATTGTGCAAGAATACCACATTGTCGACCAATACAGCCACTTCTCTCACTCTTACTCCGACACTGGATTGTGGGGTTTCAATTCCGAGATCTCCAACCTCACGTCTATTGACGACTTTGTTCACTTCACTTTGAAGGAATGGAACAGATTGTCTGTGTCGATCACTGACGCCGAAGTGGCCAGAGGTAAGGCTGCTGTCAAGACTGCTCTATTGGCCTCCTTGAACTCTCCTCTTGCCATCTCCTCCGAGATTGCCAAGAAGGTGTTGTTGCAAGGTTACAAGGCTTCTGTCACTCAGGACTTGGAAGCCATTGATGCTATCACAACCAAGGACGTTAAGGCTTGGGCCTCTGCCACTTTGTGGGACAAGGATATTGTTGTTGCCGGTACCGGAGCCATCGAAGGTTTGTTGGACTACAACAGAATGAGAAACGACATGGCTATGATGAGATTCTAATCTATCTCAAACTGGAGGGATATATATACCATACAAATGTCTTGCCGGTCTGTTATTACATAATTGCATCATATATTCTTTTATGAAAACCCAAAATAAACAGAATAAATAGAATCACTATAAAAGTAAGCTTTACGAGCGCAATTACATGAGTCCACTTTGCTTAAGATTCTGCTGCACCATCATATCTGTTACTGCATTCAACACGAATCTCATGGCATCTGAATCGGTTGCACAGGTCCGGTGCACGTATATGGGCTTCCGAGTCTTGTTCAAGCTGAGTATCGTTTGCTCAAAGTAGTCAAGGACCAGCTCCACATTGAGTGGGTCCTTATCGTAGTTCTTGAAGTAGTCCGTGATTGGCGACAGCTTCAAGTTGGCTTTTAGCAAGTCCACCTTATTCAAAAACACAATGAACGGAGTATCACGGAAAGTTGGCGAGTTACAGAGCGTCAGGAAAAGTGCTAGCGACTCGTCCACTCGGTTGACTCGGGCGTCTTCGTATAATGTCTGGTTGTACTCAGAGACCGCGAGAACGAATACGATAGCATTTATGTCATGGAAAAATTGGATCCACTTCTTTCTTTCGGCTCGCTGACCTCCTGCATCTAGCACCTTCAAGGTTGTGTTTTTGATCTTGAAGGTATTTTCGGTGATTCCAGTGGTCTTGATGCGGCCCATGATAATGTCCTTGTTGGTACAACGGTACTGAGGTGTAGCAAAGTTGAAGACGTTGTCGAAGTAGTACTCGGCCGAAGACTCGAGCTGGAATTTACTGGACTGCGCAAAACATTCCCGGATACCTTGGTCGTGGTTCCAGAGCTCATGGATAGCCGTGGCTATATCGTTCTTTGTCCACTTGTTGCTTTGCACTGCGTCTTCCTGATACGTTTCAGTGTCGTCCGATAATAGCAGGGACGTTTCGTCTTCGTTCTCCCGGTGCGGCCTCTTGGTGTAGCCCACGGCATAGTCGTCGATGGAGAAGTTACCTACGGACTCATATGTTTCATTGGCCGAGAGAAGCACTCTCTTGTGATGTGTGAGAGGCGAGCCTGGCTGGTCACAGTTCAAGGGAATCTTAAGTTTCCTTGCGTTCAACAAAAGCAACTTCATGGATTCCACCATGTCCACCCAGATAACGCGGGCATACGACTCTCTCTCGAGGTCAGTGAAGGAATGATTGTGCAACAACCTCATCTGCTTAAGAACAGTGGATTTCCCCGACTCACCCGCTCCCAAGAGGAATAAGCGGATCTGGTCTTTCTCTGCTTTGTTCTTGCGGTTCAACGAACGGTCAATGGCATCGGAAATTAATCTTTCGTTGTCATATCCTTCGCCCGAAGAAGACTCTGGAGTACTGGCAAGGCACCCCATCCCAGACTATGTATGTTGAAGTGAAAATTTGTGGGCGAGACAAAATAGCAGACAAAAATTGTTGGCGCTCTGAGAAGAAGCAGTAGGGGAATCTTGAGATGTTATACTGGACGCATTCGAAACATATTGTGGTAGCAGTTAATGCACAAAAGTCTCAGGTTGAAGAGGTGCATGCGTCAAGGCCCGGACACAGTTTTCAGGGCGGTAAAACGACATTTGCGCATCAAATCGTACTCAAAATGGATCTTGCGACGCATGCGCCCGCGTCTGCAGGATTGCAATTAACACATCTTGTCGGGCGTACGTGGGTTGACCTGCGTTGGACCACTGATTTTCAGCTAAGTTGCTGCAGATCTAGGATGCATGTTTTTAATATAAGACCCTCATATCGTATTCCTTCATGATAGACATCACGACGGCACATATGCCGTTAAGTTCAGGTACGGATAGTGCACCGAAGCCAGGACGATATTTACGTCCAAAAATGTACAAATGCTACATTATGTACGATAAATGAAACGGGCATCTTTGGCCAGCCTATGGCTGCTATGTTTCGGATTCAGATTTTCTGGACAACTGCCCGCAATCTCCATTCTGGGTTGAAGTCACCTATGTACCCAAGAGACTCACGTTGTAGAGAAAAATTGCGCTCACTCCTAGGATGCAGCAGTTTTTCAAAAAGCCGGGTATCCCCTTTTTCTTTGCGAAAATTAAAGCAGCCGAAATACTGCGTTTGATGGTTCTCAGAATCAGCAGCCAAACGGAATCCGTACGCAAGTTACTCGGACTAGGAGCAAATGAGGTGATAGGGGCATCCTGGTAACTTAAATAATTGATAGCCTTTTGGTAGAAGATGCTGCTATCAAGATCACCATCTTCCAAGTTGGCCTCCCATGCAGACACACCCGTATAGTTGTAGCGGGAGGATCTGGACTTATAGTTCCATAGAAGCAAGACTGCGGCCAGAAAGAAAGACATGATCACATATGCTATGACGTTATTGTATGGTGTTGGCAAGTAGCACATGTGAGTATCGTAGGAGAGTTCCTTTTCATGAC